>WEIT01016027.1:56857-79380 GCA_013389985.1 Dryoscopus gambensis | reverse complement strand
CCAGGTTACAACGTGTCACCTTTAATGGAATTCAAAGCTTTAATTCAGAAAGTGGCCACTCTTGACCTCTGGCCCCACTGCCACCCACTCCGCCACCCCCCTCCTTTCTCCATCGCCATGGAAATGAATAGCTGAGCGAAAAAATGGGAGCAGGCAAAGTCTAAAGCTTTTCACAGAGCCCCCAAAAGAAAGATGAATGAAACTCATTCATCACTGAGCAAGGGACCCAGAGAGCAAGCCAGAGGCAGAGCAAGCAAGGGAGAGAGACAGCCTGAGATAGAAAAGGTTACCTCATGCAGGAAGTTATGTGATTTGAAAAAGAAAAGCACAGGAGGTGTGAGGGAACATAGTTCACTTGCAAAAACTACAGATTCCACCAAGAAAGATGCTGATTTGGGGAGCAGGGGTGGCTTCCTCAGCCCCTTCCCAAGATAGAATTTCTTAGGAAAGGATTACCAGGAAAAGGATAGAAATTTGAGGGGAGAAGGGAGAAATGCCTGAAAAGAAATTTCAGTAAAAGTGTGAAGGATGGAGCACTCATGGAAAGGAAAAAAATATAATTAGAAACAAAGCTGTGTTCTTAGTGTTCAAATTCCCTTCAGCAAATCTCCTACTTTAGGGAGAAGTATTTTTCTGCCAATGCGTACACCTGCCCTTCCTCCCCATCACCTCCGCATCACACAGCTTGATTTGTCTTCATATGTGATATCAATCAAATACCAAAGCAATTTTTAGCACTAGGGAGTAAAGCATTTTAGAGGCAATAGCTTAATTCACTCAGACACAGCACCAGGTTTCTGGTGTGTTCCTCTAATTTTCCCATTTCTTGCAACACCACTACAACTGCAAAGAGCTCCTTCTTTTCAGAGCGTCTGAAACAGACGCACAGTAAAACAATAATAATTAAAAACACAATCAAATGACACCACATATCCCAACATCAGACGAAGGAAAATGTGCTACTGCAGGCTGTCTTATAGAGCTGAGGGAGCCTGCTGATGCCAGTGACAGAAAGAAACTGAGAAGGGCAGAAAGGAAAGCCTGAAATGCTGCAGCTCCAAAGAGCTTATTTGCCTGCACCACTTGAAAAAGAGATAAGCAGGACAGAAGGAAGGCAACAAGCTGTGACAAGTGATTCCCTAAACCCAGAATCTTTTGCAAAGGTATTAGATAAGAGCGTCATAGATTATACCAGGATATTTATATAATTGATGACTTCCCAGAATAACCAGTCAAAATTCATCTCAAGCATACCAAAAAGTAGGCAGAAGCTAGCAGGACCCTTGGGGATGGCTGTGGGAGAAAAGCTGTAAAGGGCAGATCTCAGTAAGAGGCAAGTTCTTACCTAAGACTGCCTTCCAGCCTCATCCCAACAGAGAAATAATAATGCAGTTCTCCTTTTCAGCGAAGGCCAGTCCAAAGCTTACCCATTAAGTACAACTGAGAAGAGAGCCTACCTAGAGATTAAGTGATAACTCCAGGAGATAGCTGCCCCTTGCAGAGCGATTACCATTCTGAACCGTGAGATTCTTTTTCCTCCTTCCGAAAGCTAATCAGGCATGATTCTCTTTCATTCCTCCAATCCTTTTGCCACAATTTAATTCCTTTTTTTTAGCATTCGAGTGAAAAGGTATCACCCGAGAGGCAGGAATCGTTAAACTTTATTCAGTGTTAATTCAGTGAACTGGATGCCAAGCCAAGCTTCCTGGGAATGACGTTAGCACCTCTGCTGGCCAGTGAGCTCAGACCCAGAGCTCATACTTAAACTTCGGCTTTTGGTTAATCTGTATTACCCTCCATAGGTTCATACCCTGCCCTGGCCCGAGCTACCCTGAGGATTACTCAGGGAGGGAGATTCAGGCACACAAGCAGAAACACTCACTTCAGTATACATACGATATGCAGACTGGGAATCACAGCAAGAGGGACCCAGTATTTTCACAAATCCTTCTGAATAAAGAAAAATAGAACTGGCAACTTGTATACAAATTAACTGAAACTAAAGCTGGCATTCTCCATGGCTTCCAAATCTCTCTTCCACAGCTATCAAAACACATCTATCAAAAATGGAAGTAGGCACAGGCACCACTCCTTTTCACCTACTACTGAGGTGGTGTTTTTACCTTCAATCCCTATTATTAGGGAGTCAATCTCTCCAAACACACAAAGGCTTGCTAAAATCACAGGTATTGTCTATGAAAGCTAGTGAGGCACATCTCACTATCGAGGGATGCCAGCACTGAAGGCACAATGCAGAATTGCTGCTACCCCTCTGTGCCTTGTCCTTCATGAGAAGCAGCTCTGCTACTGTGGAACAGCCACAAGTAATGCTACAGGCTCATAGGCTGAGGACAGAAGGGAGAGCACTGCAACACGGCTGAGGAGGAAATGAAAGAGACCAAGAAACCCTAGAGAGATGCTCCTCACGTCCTCACACCTTGCTTCATCTTCCCCAGGCCTCTGACCCGCAGACCTCTTCCTCTCCCCACACCTCCATGTAGCTTTGCCTATTCAAAGCTGGCTTGCAAACAGAAGGAGATCACTTAGGAAAGGTTTTGCCAGTTCTAAAAAAATCCCTGTTTATTCAGGGCATGGCAAAAATTAATAGGATGATGCTATTCCACACAGACAGAGCAAACCCATAGCCCTGGTGTAACAAACTTGTGTTACTGTTAAGAACAGGTATCAGTAATATTTTAGTGAGGAGTTACCTTCTAAATGGTTCTTCTCCCTGGTGGCCTCAGGCTAAGGCTTTGAATTGTCTTGAATGAAGATGTCTCTGGTTGACCCATGCTTAATTCCCGCTGTAGGGCAGTTCAGGTCAGCTTTCTGCTGCACATCTGTTTATGTTAAACTGACAGATTTTGGAAGCAGCAAATTGTGCCACAAATGGCTCCACAGAGGTGGGAAGCCTCATTTGGTCTTCAAAGAAACTTCCTACAGTACATTTAAAAACTTCAGTGCTCCAAACATGAAGGACACCTGCATGTCATTAAGTACTTACTGCTGTGCAGACAGCTTTCTGGGTCACCATCTGTTCATCAAGAGCACCAGCTCCTGGCTGCTGTTCCCCAATTCAGTGTGCTCCAGGCTTTGAACTCTCAGCCTTGGCAGCTCACAATTACTCAAAAGGTATCATGGATGGTTCTTCTGTGTCAGCAACACAAATCAAAACACAGTGTCCCAAGAGAGAACACTTCAACCAGGCACAGTTCAGGAAAGTCTGTTTAAAGATTATAGGAGCTAATCAGAATAGCTCATCATGTTTATTCCTCTGTTTGTGGTATCTACTGCTGCCCTTCTAATCTCATCAAGCTGCCTGCTTATCTGTAGTTATCTGGCTTATTGTGTGTCTTGTTTAAACAAAAGTCCTCTCTTGTGCTAGAAACTTTGCTACCTAGGCAAGTGCTTGCAGAAGAAAGTTCCAAATTAAGATGCCTTTGCCCAAACAACACAACTTGTTTAAAACAGTTTTTGTAGCAATAGGAGGAGCTGCCTTCATAAAGCTCGAGAATAAATATCTGATCAGGTCTAGAAATCCAGAGTTACTTTCCCATCGCTCCATAGAATCCAGGCTGGCCTAATGCTGGCACTTCTATCCAAAGCTTTCAGCCTAAAGTTTCAGCCTTTTGAAGTTGAATCACCAGATGGTTCCACTAGATCAACACAATCATCAAAACAGGCAAAATTAATCACAGAGGCAAAATAAAAGGTAATGGGTCCTAATGCTCACTGGGGAGAATGACCACTGTGTAAAACAAAGCAGGACAAAGAGAACAGAGGCTGCTCTAAGGTCTGTGAAACTGGTGTAGTCTATAACCACCTTCCACATCACACGCTTACAACTTCTGCTTTCTTGCCCCCTGTCCTCCCCACCCAAGTTGTATTACACAATTTAAGGACTGGTACAGTTCCATATTCTCAGAGAAAGGAACAAACAAATTTTCCCACTTGGGAAAATCCTGTTTGGTATTTGATGTTTCAGAATCTTCTTAAATAAAGCCAGCAATTTAACATAGCTACCAGCCAGTGCTGAAATTGAACTAGAATTCAAAGCTGCTAAGCCTCTTCGTTCTTCTCAGTGAGAGGAAAATCAGCATTTCTCTTGATTCTGGAAACAGAACAGGCTTATCCACATGACTAGAAAAGAATGTGGTGCTCCCATGAGCAAAGAAAGCCTATAATACTGACACCTCCTCCACCCCACCTAAACATAACGTACCTATCTCAAAAATGCATGTTTTTCTTCATTCAGATTCACCTTTCTAAGAGGCTTCATACAGGTAAGACTTGAAAACAGGACGACAATGCTTGGATGGAGACCTTTTGTGCCTAAGGACCAGGGCTTCAGGAACAAGGGCTGTAGCTTGCCTGCCCACCATCAAGAAAATAGCCTCTTGATTGGAAAGGAAAGCATGCACTTAGCTAGCATTCCACTAAGGCAAGGTAAGCAGGAGAAAAAACAGAAAGAAAACAGAAAAAACAACCAACAACAAAAATATGCTTAGAAAGGAACAAGTAAGCAGCTCCCTGTTTTGATGATAAATGGCCTCCCAACACAGCCCTTTTAGTTTCTATAATGCATGTTTCTCTGTTCCCTCTGTTTTTCACATGACGTTTGACTCTATTTTACTAGGTTCAGAGGAGCCAAGTTACAAATTTATATGATAAAGGGCAACACAAGAGGTGTGACTTGCAACATGTCACAGCCTTTGTAGGAAGAAAATTGGCAGCTAAATTACAGTATTTGCATGTTACAGTTAAAAAGGGAACTCAATTACTTGTTAAAGCAGGACACATTTGCTATCTTTTAAAACACAAGCTTCTGCTTCCCTGACCTGCCCACATTTCACCTCTGAGAAGCTGAGAAAAACTCTTCTGTCAAGATAAAATGGATGTCCTTATGCAAAAGCCCCAAGTTAGCTCCTTGTACCAATCTTCTGGTATGCACAACTCCGAATTTGCCATTTACACTTCGTACGATGAGGGATCCACTGCCTTCTAAGGAGAGCTTTTGTGAAATTATCATCCTGCCTCCCACCATCAACACTGTAATATAGTAAATTAGTTTGTAATTGAATTTTTCTTATCATAGCTTTCCCCAGCAGGTTAGAGAGGCCTTCAGTACTTGTAATTTTTCTTCCCTAGGACATATTTGTAATGTGGTTATCTGTTCTTCTTGAGTTTGTCAGGCACACTAGCTCTTTTAGCCACAAAGCAAACTTTCTCCAGATACTAGTTTGCTGGAGAGTTTTTCCTTTCCTTTCTTTTTTTCCGTTTTGCATCTTTTGAAAATGTTGACACCAACACAGGATGTCTTATCCTGGTATCTCTGTCATTACCCTGGTCTGGCCCTCTCAGGCATATTCCTAAGATTTGGTTTCAGACTTTTCTCCACAGCACTACATTCAGAGCTCATCTGCCAATTCCTGCTTCCTATGACCTCCTAAAATCCTTTTTAATCACTGCTTTACAGATATTTCCACAATATAAATTTCATTCATACATATGGAGATGGAAAGGACCAAAACATGCTGTGCTAAACCACTTGCATCATTATTTTCAGCATTGACATATGACAGAGAAAACGTCACCCAACCCTAAGACACAGACACAAAAAGGAACAAGTGGAAAGAGGCTCCCTGCCTTTTCCTGATGTCCTTCCCTCTTTCCAAAAGGTAGAAAAAGCTCCTCAGCAGCCTCAGACTGTTAATAATTACTCCAATGCTCAGCTAGTAATGACTTTTGCAATATTTAACATTTGCCTTATAGACTAAAGTCTAATTCTTCATTAATTTTTAAAAGAAAAAAATTAAAATGTATTTTCAGTCTTCAGCTTTAAAGAAAATACTTCAAAGTATGACCACTGGGTTACATTAAAATAATAGAAACCTACGTGGAAGGCCAGAACAAAGAATCCCATCGTTGTTTTGGATTTTCTTCATCTGGCAATTTTTAGGCAAATATCCTGGCAGGAAAGGGGGAGGAGTGGGGCTGTCAGTACCGTATTCAGTGAGTATAATTACACTGAATTAGTGCTAAGGGGTTTAGAGAGAGGGAAAAATACTATTCCACAGAGTTAATATAAAGTGGGCTTTCATGTACATACAAACCCACAAGGAGCAAGCTACTGCCTGCTGAGACCTATTTGAGAGCCAAGGGATTGATCGGACTCGGCCAGCCCTTGCTCAAGAGAAAAGCTGCAGTTGTGAATTACTGTAAAGCAGCATTCACATGATTGATGGGTTTACCCCAACCACCACATTTGTTTCAAAGATCCATTTTGTCTTCTGTGGCGACGGTGTGAATTAACCCCACTCACAATGGCTGGCTGGATTTTGCAAGACCGATCCAAGGCCTAGCAGTTCGACGAAGCTTTTATCTTGCGCAGCCTGTGACTGGAAAATGGGAAAGGGATGCTGTTTAACACTCAGGCTTCTGAGGAGCACCATAACATCAGCCTCCTCCAAGAGTCTGCAAACTTTCAGACCAGCCAGCTCATGCCTGGAGAACAGTCTCTGAAGGAGCTCTGCCTCTGATCTCCCTTGCAGTCTGATGCTACACCCACTTGTCCTTACATCCAAGGGACCATAAGGTATATTTATTTCATCTCTTGTCTTTTTAACCCAATATGTTTTCAGCAATAGATGATTTTTTTTTCCTCCTTTTTCCTAATGAAGAGCATGAGAAAGCCTGAACTCTGTATGCAGTAAAAGATCCAGAGACCCCACACAATTAGTGATGGGAATTCTCCTCAAGGCTCAGGCACCGCAAATTAAAAGTAGTTAGAATAGCAAAGAGAATGGGAGACAACAATCAGAAATGGGCCCAGATTCATGATCAGCTTTTAAAAATGTCATGAAATATTTTGACTGGTCAGTATAACACAAGAAGCTGGAATTTCATGAAAGCCTAATCACACACCTGCTTGGGGACTGTCCCACAGCATCTCAGGAACTGATTTTTCAGCCAGGAATAAATAAATCTGTGTCAACTGCGAAGTGCCCTGGGTGCCTCCCAGTTCCCCGGGAGGTACTACATATATGAGTAACGTTTTGCTTTCCTTTATGTGGTAAATACATTGCTTAAAAGAGAGGAAAAGAAAACCTCAAAAAACCAAATACCGGCATTAAATACTATTAAACTACACCAAGTTTGCTGCAGACAAACGAAAAGTAATCTTCCTACACACAGCTCTGCCAAAGCATTATACACTGCATCATTTTATTTCTCTTGCCCTGGTCTTCCATAAAAACATGTGTCGTATCCTACAGCACTTCCTCTGAATTCACAGTCTTGTTCTAGCCATCAGGATGAGAAAAAAAAAATGATGCATTGCTACCACAGTCCTCGGTGCCCCTGTACTCCCACCACTTCCTAATCACTACTGCAGCATCCGCTGCTCCTCACAGTGTGGGAGCCCTCTTTGCCAGCCACACCATCCCAACAGCTGTCCCAAGCCTGGCCCTGGGAAAAGGGTCCAAGAGCACGACAATGCAGCTTGTTTTCCAATCAGTGTTAGGCCAGGGAGTTCCCCAGCGTGTCCTGTCTAGGTTTGTCACAGCACGCCAAAGTTCCCTCCTCAGGTTTAGAGCACCCTGCAATCAATCCTCTTTGGTCCGTTCTTGGACACCACCTTCATCTGCCTGTACAGCTATGGTAGATGTTCCAGGAATCACAAAGTCAAATGTTTTGAGAGGTCTCTGCCTCTTTATGAGCCTCCCCAGCTCCAAAACAACCCAGCCTCCAAAGAGGCAGATGCTGAAGTGGCCCCAAATGTGGCCAAGCACATTTTAGCCACTACACCCAATTCTCACTTGGAAATTCTCACACCAAAATGTGTCATAATTGAAAGCACACAGTAACAAGGCTAGTCCCTGTGCACCAAACAACCCATACAGACCACAACGAGAGCTCAGCCGTCCTGGAGTGACTGGGTTAAAAGATGAACACTCAGCGTTCTTGGCAGCATATGGAAACTGCTGACAGACCATCTCCTGCTATCATACAACATTTCCAAATTTTATATGTGCACATTTTGTTAACCCCAAAGGACAGTGTGTTCCATTTTACTGAGAAAAACTCTCAATTGCAGAGAAACACCAGCTCCTGTGAAAACTCTCTCAGTTGCAAAGAAGCACCAACTCCCATAGACCCGCTGGACCAAGGTAAAGGCTCACTCCAGTCCCAGGAGGCTGGCAGCCCTTGTTTCTCCCTCTCATATGACAAAAACATTTCCACTGAGCTCTGATTAGCATACTTAAACTCTTCCCTCCCCCAGAAATCCCCTAAACTGCAGCTTAGTCCAGTGGCCTTGGCAGCTGCATGTCAAACACAGGTGTGCTATTAAGAAAGGTCAAGTTATTTCATTTCCAAAGCCTTTGCACAGTGGAGCACCATTCAAACCGGGCACGTTTTTCCTCAAGTTCCACCTAAACAATGATTGACTTTAAATAAAAGCTACTTGTTGTCACCCCTTCATTTGCCACACTCAGAGGTGTGGTAGGCAAAAGTTATAAAAGCTCCATCGTTAGATGCAGGAGGTTATCTGAAGCCTCAGTTGGCTTCTGTCACTCCTGGTGCTGTGTGTGTCACAGCAAGACCTGTAATGCATTTAGTGATTCACATGATGGCAAGGAACACTAAGCCCTTGTGCCCATGCACAGCACCCTCCATAAAAGCCACTTGAGCTCATCAAGATTAGGAATGAGCTCTTTCTTAAGTCCAGCCCAATCCAGTTAACAGGCTTATATGGAAATGCTGAGAGACAGGGCTGACAAGTGGAAATGCACCTAACTTGCACGTACCAGTTTGCTAAAAAGGAAGAACGTCAGCACTGCCTAGCTCAGGCTCACAACTGCCTCTTTCCTATTCATATATTTTTCTACAGATGCTTTTCTCTAAAGATATGAATTTAAAATGGCTTGGGTGACCCATGTGATTACTAATCACTGTTATAAATCTTGTTCCACTGGCACAAAGAGAGAAAACCAACTGTTAAAGACAAGCCCATTTCATACTTCCTGATCAAATAGCCTTCCCTTCCTGCTATTGGCATATGTTTGCATAAGTTGATTTTCTTCTGCTAAAAAGATGCTGGCATGCATCAAAATAGAAAAAAAAAATGCACAGAGATGTTTCGAGACTGCTTGTTGTGACATCAGCTAGTGATAAGACACTACTGTCCCATCTCCCTCACTCCATCTGTGCACAGGAATGAAACCTGGGGAAAGGGTTGCGCACGACCTTCTGCTGAGGAGCAAGCACAGTGGCAGATGTCCAAGCCCTGCCCTCCCTACCACTGCTGAGCATGCAGGATAGCTCCAAAATGAAGGCCAAAACAAAAGCTTCCTCCCTTTCAGAAAAGAGTTGCTTTGGGATTCCATACTTAAAAGGTAATAACATTTAAAGTATCCACAACCTCAACTTACTAAGACTTCATTTTCCATAATAGGAATCAGAAAGGGGAAGAAGAAGGGAGAATAAACATCCATTTTGCAAATAATATAAATAATTCTGGGAGTTAAATGAAAGACATTTTAGAAGCCTAAGTGTTACTATGAGAAGTTAATATTAAAATCATTTTCTGTGAGATGCAGAGAGACTAAGCCAGCATCAGATAAATTGAACACAGTCAGACTTAAGGGAAAATGGGTCGTTTGCACAGGATATTTCACTTTTGACAACATATTTGTTTTCAAATAATTGTCCATTTACCACAGCTGGAAAGCATCAGGGCAACAAATTCAATGTACATGGGTGCAATTAGCTCACATTTCTAACATCACAAACAGCTTCCTGGAGCACAGTTTGCCCAGTTGTTGATAAAAAAAAAAAACAAACAAACACCCCCATCCTCCCAACAATGCAGGAGCACAAAAATTGTTAAATTAGACAGCCAATCTAAATGAGCCTATATTCGTATATACATTTATTTTTACATATATATTTAGTAACTTTGGTGGATCTTCAGATTCTTCAGAGCAGGCTTTTAGCTAAAATGCTTAGAGGGAATGCCTCTAAAAGTAAAAAACATACAATATTGCACACATATTGCTAAGGAAGAAGAAATCAGAAGGACAAACAGGACTTTTCAGGCTTTCCTCGCAGGGAGGTACAGTAGGGAAGAAATTCTGAGCTACAGTCTTGAGGATGATAATATACAAGACTCCAATTCAGACCAAGGCTGATCAATGTGAAATGGTGATCAAATGATGACATTACCATTTTCTATAAAGGAGAAAGTGAGATAATTTTTATAAACGATTTCTTGTCAGTGTAACCAATTCACATGGTGGGCGCTAGTTTGAAGATTGCAGAAGAAAAATCTACAATGAGTAAGTCCCAAACAATGAAAAAGAATTGATTAAGGAATTAAGGCTGCTTCTAGACCAATTTCCAAAGTGGGGAATGCGAGAGTTCAGATACATTTCCACAGGATGTAAACATAAAAATTTCTCACAGTTATTTGAAATTTTCACACCAAAGTTACAGCCTGATTATGGTGTATGACTGGAGGTTATCAGTGCTAAGAGAACAAGGTTTTAAAAATCACAAAATCTGGGAGTCGCTTCTTTCTGTTCCCTGAGCGCTGTCCTTTTAAAAAGCATGCCAAGAATGAGCACAGATATTCTGAAATGATGCCAAAGCGCAATCACTCATGATACTTCTGGTCAGTCAGAAAAAAAAGAAAACAAAATTACTTCGCAAATGTAGTTTAAGAATTTATTCACTCACAGAATATCTTTAGGAGAAAGGAAATGGAAATGCAGCCCGAGTGAAACTAACAGGAGAGAGCAACTTTGGCAGGTGAGATGTAAAATGGAGATTAAGAGGTCCAAGAGCACAGTTGAAGAACAAGGAAGCAAATACACAGTGACAAGTAATAAGGCATTCCTTAAGCACACGGGAAGCTGGAACGGCAGAAGAGTCGGTGGGTCCTGCAGGCTCTCCTGACACAAAGTCAGTGAGGGCAGAAAGAGAGATTGCACAGAAGTTAAATGGCTCCTTGGCTTCAGTTTTCACTTCAAAGCAGGGAAGATGCACGCCCCGGGGCTTTACAAGTAAAGAACTTGAGGCAGACCTGCCAGACAGAGTTAGGGGAAATAAAATGAAGCAAATGAAAAAAAGAAACTACTCAGGAAATTTGATTGCACTACACTGCATTTCCAGAGCTGAGAAAAGTCAGTTGAAGGCAAGTGTAAACCAGCTAGCCTGAAACAGGAGCCCCACAAACCAGAGACGTCTAAAAATGCACATTTTTCACAACGATAAATCATGCCTCACTAACCTACAAAAAAGCTTTAAAAATATATCCTGGCTATTTTTCACTAAATGCAAATTGTTCAGATTTTCAAAGACTTTGAAACTGTTAGGAGAGATTTGTCATTGTGGGACAAGAGGAAAGGTCCTGTCACTCTTTTAATATTAGCCAAGGAACAGAGACTCCCAGGATAAGAACAATAATCATTTCTTTCGTACAAAAATGAGATGTTTTAACACCCCAAGAACTGCTCAGGATCAGCGTTGCAGGAGGCATTTGTGAAGCATCTGACAGAAAGAATGGAAAACAAGGCCACAAAACACGGCGCCCATATAACGTGGTGTTGACCAGCAGTAGGGAGGGTCCTTGCCCTCACAACTTCCCAGGCAACTGGACAACACAAACACCAGACAAAATCCACCACTGACATATTGAAATCATATATTGGCTTCCATGCCACTATACACCAGCGACTACTGAACTAACTTCTAGACATCAAAAAAAGTTCTGGAGACAGACGAAGTCACATCCCTGTGCTTAGCATAAGAGTCATTTCAGAGCAGACAAAACTTTAGAACAGCACTTCAAAAATTTTAAACTCTAATATGAAAGAAAATGTTTGACTGTGGAAATTATAACATAACTATAGAATACTGGGTTAAATTTCAGCTAAATGTGATTGCTAGAATAAGGACGTGAATTGTGAGCACACTTAGAAATAAAGAAACTGAAATATTCTGTTGATTTAGAACTAGGCATGGGGCTGTAAAAGGCTACTGAAAATGAAAAACATGAGAGAATATGTAATATTTATGAAAGGTGACCTACTGCACTATTTAAATAGAAGAGAGATTAAAGCAAAGACAAGTTGAGGTTATGAAAATAGGGACATTATAGACACATGAATTTAAAATTAAGATTCAGGAAACCTCAGCTATTCAGAGTAATGAAAATACATCTTCAAAACCAAAACAGGTTGCTTGTGGCTTATCTGTTCAGGGGGAAATGCCTTTCAGATTTGTCCACACTTAAAGCAAAGGAAGATGAACAGTATTAGGAAAGAGTTTTAGGAAGTCCACATAAGCCTGGTTTTAGAGAACTCAACCCATGCTCTTCCATCCACTTTCACATCTTGTACAGTTGGACTGCTGCTCACTGAACACGACCCATGCCCTGGGAAAACCCAGGCCTACTTCACAGACTGACCCAGCTGCTGCTACAGAAGCACTTTCTGCCTTCAATGGTTTAGCTCTGCAAGGCAGCAAAACTGGGGCCATGCAGGAGTCTGAGCAAGGAAACCAGAGTTCACCTGGGAGCAGCAGCTGCAGCTTGGAAGTTCTGCTACTCCAAAAAGTATTTAGGCCCAGAATATATTTTTTCAACCTGATATAAATGAGATTAGAAAAATATCCCTTTCATTTCATAGCAATCACGTTTTGCATCAGGCAGTGAAAACTATGCTTATTCTCTGCTAAGGGCACTGATCAAAGGCTAAAATATCTTTTGCAACAGAAGTTACGATTCTACGGGGAGGTCAAAAATAAAGAAAAAAATTCAAAACACCATGTCCTGTGAGACAGTTGAAAAGGACATGCACAACTTTTAGGGAAAAAATTAAATCAAGCTTGTATTTTTGTTCAATTCTATAATAATAGTAGCAATAATTGTAAATAATAATTACAAATTATTACAACTGTTTACGATTATTTTGTAAGTAGACAATTTGATAATAACTTATACTTATTGCAACTATTTAAAATGTTTACAAATACTACACTTGGATTCTTACTCTCAAAGGTATGCGTTGAAGAAAATTTTAAACTGATCAGGAAAGGATAAATTTGAGAAAATACTTCTCATTCCCCACTGCTATATTCTATAGCACTTATTTGTGAGACATCATGATCATAAAAATGCCCTAATGAACAGCACCAGCTGGACACCACAGGGCATCATGAAGAGCTTACTGTAGCCAATGTGTCTATCTCATATGTATGCTCAAGTTCTTGTTTCCATTCTCTCAATGCCCATTAAGTGCTGAAAGTGTTCAGATACAAATTAGAATTCCTGGAACACACCTGGAACTGACCTGGAGCAGAAATCATGGATTCAGTGACTCAAAATTTTCCATTTAGATAAGGCTTACATGAAATACTTCAACCTCAATTTTTCTTGACTGAGATACACTTCACAGACTTCTCCTGTTTTGAGATTTTGTTTGTTGCAGTTTAAATAAGACAAGAAATTCCCACCCACAATTACTTGAGAAATCTCAGTTGGTAAAATCCCAACCGGAATCAGAGCTTTATTGCACATGCTGAAAGTGTCAATGCATAAAGATGTGAACTTGTCATTTACAGTACATGCTGCACAATTGATAAGCCTAAAGTTATCTAACACATTTTTGCTCTACATCGCTATAGTTCTGAAAGTTCCTCCAGGCAGAGACTTGCTTTTGGTGTGTGTGTAAAGCATGATGTCAGGGCAAAGTCTCTACACATCTCTCTTTTCCTCTATAAAAACCCACGCCTGCCATACCCACTCAACCTACGGTTGTGGTTAGCACAGGAAAGAGGGACTCTTATTTAAAGGACTTTCAGACATAGCCATAAATAATTCAAACTAAAATATACTGCATAGCAATTAAATGAACAAAGCAGATGCTGTAAGATGCCACCTTTATTTTTTGAGTCCTTTACTTGTGCGGCATTGTTCAACCTACAGCTATTCTCAAAAGCTCTCACCCTTCAGGAAAATCAGTACAGAGCTGTTGTATTTGGGCACAGAGAAGCAGCCAAACAAAGGCCAGGACCATGTAGAACACTGTACCACCAAGTAAGAAGAGGTGCTTGTAAATGTTAACTCAGTTGCAAAATACTGGAAATGCCTATAAATGTTTTTGAAAGCAGCTTCAAAATAACTTTTCTGGATCAATATTAGGAGTAAGAACAGGAAGTTCACACACTTCTCCTCGCATTCCCATCCCTTTTTGAACTTCAGATTTTTTTTCCATCATGAAAACATGACCAATTTTGCAGATAATTATGAACAGAGAGAGAAAATGTTCCCCTCTCCTACATTTCTGTTTTCAGACAACTTTATAAAACATTTCAGATGTTAAGCACAGAAGATTTCTCCCTTCAGAGAAAAAAACCAAGGGTTGATCCCAGCGGGAAGGTGGCAGCCTCCACCTCTCATCACGACAAACTCAGACCCTTCACAGCACCAGACAGTCATTCAGGGACAGGTTTGGCCAGGGGTTATGCATGACCCAGACTCTGCCTTGGAAAGATATGGTTCTTAACATGGACTAACAGAAGCAATTTACATTGGAAAGTGGAGGAGAAACCCAACTCATCGTAAGCTTGACTTTACCAAAATAAAATGATACAAGAGCAGTTCACGCTTAAGCAGGTGTCCGGAAAAATACCAAGAGAAGCTGTCAAAGGCCCCATGGTAAATGTATTGCTATAAAACTTATCACAAGAGCTTCCATCCCCACCCACTCACAAAGGGCATGGACCTGAACCCACACTGTGTCATCAGAGAGTTTTATTTCCACTAATTATGTTAAACTTATCAATTAAGTTTGCACGATCAAGCAAAGATTTCTCACACACTTTTACATTTACTTTGTCTAAGTAAATCCCACTTTTCTCAGCAAGGTAACTCAGAGCCCATAGAGATGCTCCAACAATGCACGAGACATGCAAAGATTATAGCTCAAATTAGAAGGGATAGAAAGAAGAGAACAGTACCTCTTAAAACCTATACACCTACAATCCCAGTGACCACTCAATATTAATGAGTCCAAAATACAAACTAAAACCATGTCCAATTTAATGACAGGCTCTTGAGCTAACAAACAGATGAAGGGAGAGGAGCTTGCCTTTTCTTCATCACCCCATCAACACAGTTCCCATGGTATCTGCAAGCACAGCAAAGACTAGATTCAATGTAGATACCCCTACTTAGGCAGCCCATAATCCCTGCAGCTCTTTATAAATCCTCTGCTGGTGGATGGTCTATTTGGGATTAGTACCAGAAGGAAAATGAGAGCAACCTTCAGGCTCCTCTGAACTCTGCAGATCTCCGGTCAAACTGGCCAGATGATCACCGTAGCATAACTGGCTTGCACATGGGTTTCTGGTTTGGTTTATAGGGGTTTTTGGTTTGGTTTGTGGGGGGTTTTTCTGTCCTTCTGCTGCATAAATAAGCCCAGAAGAGGAGGAGGCCCAAAGCACAGAACAAGTATGCTAATGCCATATCATACCAACTGCCATGCCAACAGCAATCACACACACACGCCTGCTCACACGCTTCTGCCAAATAATCACTTAAGCAAACATCAACTACACAGATTAGCAAAACCATCTGACAACGCGCAAATCGGACAAGAAACATGGGCTGAAGGGACAGCTTAGCAAAGTGAGGATTTAGTAAGTGAAATGACATGAAGTTCCTGAATTAAAGCTTGCAGCATTTTTGGAAGACTGCTGAAAATCCTATCTGTTGGCTAGTAGATTTTTTCCATCCACCCATCCCTACTGCATATCAGCTGCAGCCAGACAGGCTTCTAATAAAAGCAAGTGACTCTTGCACAAAGGAAAACATCTTTCTGGCCTCTGGGAAGGCAGCAATCCAAGCAAACAACCAGGCACTCAGGTGGCACAAGCTATTGGGAAGGAACCACGGAATCTCAGGGGCTTTTCAGCACTAAAAAGCAAGCTAAGTCCTTACAGTAAAAGACTGGTTTTCCAGGTGAAACCATCCTCAGCAGAAAAAGAACTTCAAATTATTTCTGTTTAATGTCATGGGGTGGGGAGGCTACTTTTAAACGTAATTTTTATTGTTCAAGCTAAAGGAACAAACTGTTTTTCTACCAGAATTAAAGTAGAATATCAGAAAAATCTCTTGATTTATCTTTAATTTACTAAAAGGTACTTCACTCCAAAGGCACTTCCAATGGAAGCAATGAGATTTTGCTGCAAGTACAAGAAGTCGCAACCGTTTAGCCGCGTTATAGCTCACTTGTGTCTTATTTTACAGAATTTGTTACCAAAACAAAGGAGGGGGTAGTCTTTCTAAATCTTAGACTGAATTATATATTCCTTATTCTGATGAAGCTCTTGCTGAAGCATCAACTTTACCTGAATCATGTTTGGAGGATGTGTGCTTGGTTAAATATTAATCTCTGCTAGAGAGGAAGAATATTATTTCTAGTGAGCTGAAAAAGAATAAATATTGAAATGGAAGAAGCTTGTAGCACCACTGCACAGACATCACCATATCAGAACTGCCATCCTTCTACCAAGGCTATTTCTAAATCACTTCCTATCTTACTTTCAAAGATAGTAGACTTTTCTTAAGAGATCCAGCCCTTACCATCTGACAAAGTGCCTAAATGAGCATTACAGAAATGTTAAAATGGGCATTTTGAGACAATGTCATTCTTCCCGCTGTTGCTTACATGCTGTAAGCCTGCTAAAAAAAACAAAAAGACAGACCACCTGAAATAAGTTATCTTTAAATACAAAGTTTTTGATACAACAAATACCCTTACACAATGTATTAAGCACATTTTGGATGCTCCTATCACAGAGGAAAAGATGCTACAGACTGTGAGCCTTCTGTTGTTGGCTACAGATGGGTACATACATTTGCATTGCACTACTAAGGCTCCTTTGCACTTCGAGATACATGATGTGTGAGGAGTAGAGCTAAAAAAATAAATAAATACATAAATGAATCTGTTGTTCTAGTGATCCAGTAGAAACAAGGGAGCCTTAAATGCAAGAGTCATATAATCTTTAGTTGGTTATGAAACTAATGTCACTGTTTGCATGGCTCTGAGGAGAAAAAAAACCAAAAACATGAGACAAAACAAGTTTTGTGCCTGATATCCACTGGAACTGAATCTGAGAAGTTAGTTCAGTTACTTCTGTGCAGGGACACTCTGGCTTCCACAGATACATACATAGTTACTATTTTTGTTACCACACAAGGAATTTCCATGTATCCGTGGAGTCAAAGTATCTGGCTTTTTGCCTTTTTAATCCTTAGGGACAGAAAAGGCAACAGGTAGATGCAATTAGAGATGTCAGATGATGAAGACAACAGCAGAGTTGTCTATGGGCCTTAATGAGCTCAGGAGATCAAGACCAACTTTGCGCCCAAGCCTGAGAATCAGAACCTCATAGTCCTGTCCTGTCTCCACTCAGCTGGACCACTCTCCCTAAAATATCTGAGCATCAGCCCAGGTGTGTAGATGAGGCTTTCAGAAGGAAAGCAGAGCCAATCCAGCATCATCTTCCCTCCCAATTGTTCTGTCTAGTTTTACTCTTGAGAGGCGAGTTTTGTACAGATAGGGAAATTACTCCAAAAATACTGTTTGAAGATGGCAAAAATTCTGATTCATTTAAGTGGTTAGCTACATAGACCAGTGTCAAAACAAGGATTTAGACCGGGATATTAGAGAACTTCTCCTCTTTCTCTTCCCTCCCCACAGCCATTTGATGATGGTTTCATCCACAGCTAAATAGGGGATGTTTACAAGGTCCAAGCTATGCTGAAACTGTGTAGAAACTAATAAGAAAGGAAGATTTTTATAATGCTCTCATGAAACACTTAATGAGCTCTGAAATAGTGCTGGCAGGCCTCAAAGGAGAAAGGCCCAGTTTAAAACTGAACTTTGCAGTTTACTAAATGGCAGTGTGCTAGAGCCCCAAGCACTATTTATTTTCAAAGACTATTTTTATCAGAAAATACCCAACTCCTGTAATGCTCTTCTGCTCTAAAAGTCTTTACCCATCTCTTGCAGCTGCCATGCACTCAGTGGCACTTGCCAAGCAACGTGCTCCTAAAGGCCCAAAATAACACATTAATACATTCTTCTTAATGTAATGGAACTGGATTTTGCCTCAGATACAGTTAGCTCAACTCCTCACCTCCAGAGGTCATCCCTATTGAAACCAGAATGTGCCATTCTTGGAAGGCATGGAAGGGCTTTTTGGAGTGGAGGGATGGTGAGGGTGAAAATCCCCTGGCTTTATCAGGAATACAGCTTGCTCTTTATTACATTCCCATTCCCCCTTCTCATCTCCCATGAAACTGCCTACAGCTGTGTTCTCTCAATCTTCAGCCTGAACGACATGAAAAAGCAGCCTGCAAGACGACTACAGTTTTTTAAAAGTCACTCCCACACATACAGACAAGGAAGGAAATAAAAAAAGTTAAAAAATGAGAAAATCATCACAAGTGCCACTGCAGAAGGTAGAGCCAGATATTTTAAATGGCATAGCGATTCTGTTCCTTGGAATAAAAGGTGAGACATATTGGCCAAGAGAGTGTCTAGTTAGGTGAAGATCTCCTGACCCTTTCTACCATGATAACTGCTGAAAACAAGCTGAAATACTTTAATACCACCACCTGTGACAGGTCCTTTTAAGTCTTCAAGGTCCCTACTTTTCACCAGGGAAAAAACTGTAGGAGCCTGAAGAGGGTCTGAAAAGTATTGAGGAACTTGGCATCAGATGATCAGTTCTCCTGGCAACTCAGAACAAGCAAAATATTAAGTAGCAAATTCCATACTGACTGCCAGCTCCTATTTCATGGGTTGCATCAAGCTCATGTTAAAGGTAGTGGGATTAAAGAGTTTCTTCAGCTGATGGCCACTTCTATTCAATCGAAAATCAATGGTTTGCAAAGCATATTTAGATTTTAAAAAAATCTATATGGTCTTTATGTAGTGCCTAATACTGTTGACACAAATGACAAGTAGTCAGTGCCCTGAAATTTAGCGATACACAGATTTGCCTTTTCTCATCGGGCTTCACTGCTGCTGTGTCAGTCCACAGAGACACTGCCATACCATTTCTTACGCAATGACGCTGCTCTGTGGGTTATTGTAGTAAAACAAAAACATCCACATTACAGAAGACATTGCTGGCTCCTTTAATTCCATTTTTCCACAGTGCTTCTGCTGAAAAAATTGATGTCAGACAACTGACTCAAATTTCCCCCAACTCCCCTCAAATACACATTGAGCACTTGACAATGCCCACTTTTCTATTTTCCTCTCCACGTCTCCATTGGAGAGGACCCTCTGTGCATTCAGAGCAGCACAATGAAGAATGATTTCCAAAGCATTAACTTGGAGCCATTGAGACTTGGATGTTTTCAAAATGACTCTATTGTGCTCAAAGGATTCTAGACTACCCCAGCTACTCTAGAAGAGAGTCTTTTTCCCCTTTCTCAAAACATCCATCCCTTGAGCCATCCCTGGAGTGCATTGTTGGGGCTGATTCCTTAGGGCAGCAAGTTCCATCAGTCAAAGCTCAACAGATACAAATAATATCAGGATATGGATATAAATTAGTGCGACAGACCCTAAATAGTTTTGACAGGTTTAGTAAGTATATATAGCGACACAGAATGCTATTCCTGCTGTCAGACATCAATATGTAGACAGAAGATTGGGGGCACCATGGAAACTCAGCGACATAAGAGTGGTATTGATTGGATAGAAAATGAGGCTGCAATTTAAGCTTAAGGCTGCCAGAGATGCCAAGAATGGAGAATGACCTCCAGCAGTGAATTTTCAGCATAAGCTCCCTGTGAACAAGCCAGTCCAAGAAGGATAAATCAGGGACAAGCTCACCAGGGATATGGCTCAAGCGAGTGTCGGCTACCCTAAGCAGATGAGAATCACTCTATGTGTGCACGCGTTACAGTGACCTAGTTCGTTCAAAGACAGCATTTTGTATGGTTTATTATGGAGCCTTGAAACAAAGAGATTTCCTCAATTAAAGTCCTGAAATGCATCCTCTAAATGAAAATGCTTTTGATACACTGATCAGCAAGAGGTTGTAAATATCGAAGCAAAGCATACATTGTTAAAGACCAATTCCCACAGAAAACACCACGGTTGGGAATGTAGGTAATGAGGGAGCCTGAACAGAACAGAAGCAATGAGCCATGCCAGCTCCATCCCTAATGCCCTGGTCTTACACTAAAACACTTTTTATACCATAACACTAGATAAATTGTATTTTCCTTGACAAAAAAACCCAACACACACAGAGAAAAAAACTAGTATGAGTTAAATGAGTGCATTTTCAGAGCTCCTGTAAAGGATTATTTTTAACTGTTATATGAGGGCTCAAGAATAACCATTCCCAGAATGATCAAGAAGAAATACAGGACGTGTCAAGGAAGCACCTTGCTGGAGCAACGATTGCTGTAAGTTTCCTAAGTAAGAATATTCACATTCATGGCAGAAAGATTAATCCTCACAACACATCCATCAGTACAGCTGTGTCAGGAATAAGATAAGCCTCCAAAGTGTCCCCAGAGTCAGTATGGGCATTGAGCTCAGGCATATGGTACTGGGATAGATGCACTATGTTTTGTAATACTATAGTAAGACAAACCTTCTGCTGGCAAGGATACATCAGCCACACATTGCACCTCAAATAACTGGGGATAGACATCTGGATAACTGCAAAAAACCTGTTTTTCTTAGGCCACTTCTACACTATAAACAAATATTTATCATTTGTAAAAGAAAGATTTGTTGCTGGCTTCTCTTTTTCCCTACCCAAGAGGTGGCTCGGGAGCAAAGTCGGTGAGTTTCTGTCCTTCAGTTTCACCCAAAGCTTCATACATACAAAATCACTGAAAAGTTTAGCTTAGCCTCGAGACAAGAGTATATTAAATCTTTGCTTTCCTTCTTTTTAGCAGAAGTTGCTAAATTATGCAGCAGGAATTTTGTTTTTCTGCTTTTTGGGGTCAGTTATGGGGGTTTTGGGGTTTTTTAGTCCAATGAAGTACCCTCTTCACACACTTCCAAATTTTCATTCCTACAGCAAATTAACAAATCTTGTCACGAATACACCAGTTCCTTTTTCCCTTCAAACTACTTCTCATGATCAAAAGTTCAGACTCCTTTTTTTTTTTATTCTTATTTCTTTGCAGGGAGGAAACCAAAACAAACACAAAGAAACATTAAATTTATTTTGTAATCAGCTCAAGAACACTGCCCAGAACACCTAAAACCCAAGTATTTCTTCGTAACAACTTTTATTTTCCTTCTCTTTCCATCCCTTCCTTCCTTCTCCCTAATGCAGTCAGTTACACACACAGTGTATTTCTTGTCCAAAAAGTTGAGCTTTGCTAAAAGGTCAAAAAAATCAGTGCCCAAAGGGAAAACAAGGAAAGGACATCAACTCAAGAGCTGATGAGCCACAGGTAAAGCATTCCTCTAAAGTAATACAAGTCATTACAAGCAAACAGGACCTAGCTAAAACACCAACACCCATAGCTGCAGGGTTATGTCACAGAGAAAGATTTAACTCATCACAAACATTTCCCCAGCGCTCCCAAGAACCCGCCCGTCTCTTGGGTGTACATCCTAGAAGCCAGCTCCCGAGGGTACTACTAAGTTAAAGCGCAGCAGACATTCACTACCAAGGCAAAGCCACCGGCAGTGTGCAAGAGAGGTGAGACAGCCAGCTGGAAGGAAGATATAAGAGGAGCAGATAAGCTCCCGAACAATGAAGACTCCCTTTCCCCTATGAAAAATCATACTTTTAAAAAGGAGAGAAGAAAGGAGGGTAAGGAGTTAGAAGCACCAAGGTTGGAGACCATGAAACATTTGCAGAATAACATACATATTCAACAAAGAGGAAACTGTGTTTCATCGTTGTTAACTCAGGTTTTCGCCCAGCCTAGCCCTCCTGAGGAAGGAGACGACACAAACTAACGACGGCAGTTTTAGATAGATCTATCAGCACTTGCTGGATTTAGTTGTTTCACCAAAAGTAAACTGGGGATAAGAAGGCAAAGTCCCAAGAAAAAGATCAGCCGAAGTGCTCGGTCTGAAGGTACAATTTAAACTCCCGAGTCTCAGCCGGGACATTCCTGGCACAGGGTAACAGGGACCCCCAGAGGGTTGGCCGCTCTAGGGTCACTCCGCTGCCCTTTTGTCCTCTCGAAACGGACCTGCCCGAGTACTCCTGCCTCCCTTCCCCGCTGGGTCACGTCACCCACCGCCACCCCTGTCCCTCTCGCCCTGCACGGGCATTTAAACGCTCCCAGGGACGGAACCCCCGCCGCCGCGGCCGCGCTGCCCGCCCGGCAAAGCGCGGTCCCGTTCCTGCTCCCGGGCGCTCCCAGACCTCTTCCCCGCCTGCCCCTCGGCCAGGTGGCTCCGGGGACTCAGGTGCCCCCCTGCTCCCACCCAGCCCCACGGCACCTCTGG
>WEIT01016027.1:10046-46647 GCA_013389985.1 Dryoscopus gambensis | reverse complement strand
CCAAACCCCTGGAAATAAAGGACTTTCTGGACTAATTGGTCTGGCTGGCCCCTCCCTCGCCTCTTTGCCCTGGAACTTCGTCCTGAGCACCCCTTATCCTATCGCGTCCCACGCGCGGAGCTAGCCGGGGACGAGAGCCAGGATTAGCGCGTGGCCGCGACAGGCACTGGTTGCTCTTTGTCTTGTGGCTGCACCAGATCTCATTAGACTCCCTTACTTCATGGTTATTGAAGAAAATGATGACAATAAAAGGACTGAAAGACAGTGGTCACTGAGGCCTGGGTTGATTTGCCGGACTGTATCTACATCTTGACACGTCCATGGGAACCTACACCTCACAGCCATGGGGCAGGAAGATGAGGAATTACCCACCTGCTTATCTGGAAATTCCATGTGCATCTTCCATTCAAACACACTGCTCCTCCACGGCCATGTTTAGGTAAGCATGAACACAGCTGTACCCCAAAGCAGATAAGTTTTTAGCTGTTACGTTCAGTTCCCACTGAGATAAAACCATTTTGTTGTTGTTGGCCAGTACTGTGGTATTTGAACTCGTGGGGTAAGCAGTTCTCTCTTCTTCTACAGACTAACAAGTCCTAGACCTAGACTTGCTTTTCACTTCTGTGCTCACATTAAGATGGACAGAAATAAAACTAAAATAAAGAGAAAACTTTTCCATATCTTTTGTTTTAGGAGATCAGAATCAGACTTTTTCCATGTGTCTATGTGAGGAAAGAATGTGACAGGGCTGCAGGCTGTCCCCTCCTTCTCCTCCCAGTTTCCATTTAAAGGCCCAACACTTTTGAGAAGAGCAAATCTGTTTCCTATTTTCTGCACAATAGGGATTCAACTTTTAGCTTCAGGGAACAAAAAAAACCCCACAACGAACCCTAACAACTTAAAGAAAAGTGCATAAGTTCATGAAATAACCTTCAGCACAAGAGACTGCAGAACTAGAAAATTGAATAGGAGATACACAGTGCAACAGAATTTACCAGATGTGAGGTTAACATAGTGGGAGTCAGAGGACTTGCAGGTCTGTTCTTCATTTCTAGCAGTGATTTCCTGGGTGCCTTTGTGTAATGGAAAGAAGCCTCTTTTTAGCTGTCTGTGGTGTGTTCAGCACCTGAATCTGAAAATCACACACATTTTGTGTTTCCATTTGTCAATTCATATTCCCTGTTCCTTATAGCAAGTACTGGTTTCTTTCTTTCTGCTTTTATAAAAACCCAACAAAGGCCGTGGTAAGACCTACATAATGGTCCTAAATGCAAGGATCCAACCCTGATAACCCTGCCCTAACCTCAAAATTGACCCTGGTTTGAGTGCAAGACTGGATCAGATGTCCCCAGCAAAACAAATTAGCCTGCATTTGTATTATACAATCTGTAAATATGTATATAATGTTATATAATGTACACAAATTGTTTCTGTAATCTACTGAGGATAAAGAGCAAAGAGCTGCAAAAAGCCTCATATTGGTTAGGAGAAAAGGGCAGCAGCAATGGGAAGGTTCAATATGTCTCGGTAGGACCAAAGTTCAGATCTGAGACAACTAGAGCTGGGCATCACAGTCGGAAGCAGAAGGTTAATTTCTCACACCAGCAAGTTTTGTTTCCTCAAGACACAGGTAGTAAGAAAGAATCTAAAGCAGAGAAACTGACTTTGGCCAATGACAATGAAGTTTCTGATTTATCCACTGTTGGCAAGTCCGTGGATCCAAGACCTTCATAGAACCACTGAATCATTTAGGTTGGAAAAGGACTTTAAGATCAAGCCCAACCATTAACCAAACACTGTCAAGTCCACCACTAAATCAAATCACTAAACGCCACATCTATATGGTTTTTAAATACCTCCAGGGGTGGCAACTCAACCACTTCGCAGGACAGCCTGTTCCAGTGCTTGTCAACCCTTTTGGTGAGACTTTTCTCATATCCAATCTGAACCTCACCTGGCACAACTTAAGGCCATTCCCTCTTGTAGCATCTCTTGTTACCTGGGAGAAGAGGCCAACCTTCGCACTGCTATCACTTTCTTTCAGGTTGTTGTAGAGAGCCATAAGGTCTCCCATGAGCCTCCTTTTCTCCAGGCTGAGCAACCTCAGCACCCACAGCTGCTCCTCTTAAAACCTGTGCTCCAGACGCTTCGCCATACACATACATATGGCCATTTTTACAGATGTCTTTTTGATTGGATGACTGAGCTGAGACATTGAAAAAAGCTGTGATTTAGAAGGAGCTGTGAATCGATATCCTGGAAAAATTATTCTCAGTGTTTGTTAATAATAATAATGAAAGAAAGAATATAATCAGATCCTGTATTCCTGTATTTTCAAAATTAGAATATAGAAAATTAAAGAAGCTTTAAAAAAAGGGAAATCTTAAACATGAGAAGGTCAGAAAGTATTGGCATTCTAAATCAAAAAGTGCCTCACAATCCTAATTAGCCCTTATTTTCTTTCCCCGATATAAGCACAGAGGTGTTTAACTTCTGGCTACAGACTGGACCTCCTTCATTATTAAAGGGTGAAAAGAAGCCATAGAGGATCTCCAGAACCCTGCAGTACTGAACTAGCTCTCCCATTAGGAGGTCACTTCTTAGAGATGGGCACTGTAAGTAAGAATCAGCTTGATTGCACATCCTGTGTAAGAATTTCAGGGTGACTCATGGAGTCAGACATACTACTCACTTGGTTTTGTGTTAGGGAAAACTTCAAACTACAAAAAAAACTTCAGGTGACTGGAAAGACTAACAAGAACTTTTATCAGCTGTGTTACAGGGAAAAACTGCTGGTTATCCAGTGACCCCTTACCGTAAAATCTCATTCAACTGGACACCACTGTTCATATCTGCCCTTTCATTATACATTTCATTAAAGGCAGAAGGGAGGAACAAGGAAAAAGAGTGAACAGCCAGAATAATAACCCTTTATATTTATATGGAGCCTTGCCTCCCATTATGATGTACTTCAGGGATGATAGTGAGACCCATTAGCAAAACACAGATACTCCTGGAGCTAAGTATGTATTCATAAATGGACTGAGAAAGACCAGAGCTTGTTAGAATATCATCAGCTCCGTCAGCAAAGAAATTTATGTGGTACATACATGCATTAACAAAAAGAGATGGGTAATCATACCTTATTTCAAGAAAACACAGTCCTCAGCCTGTTGGCTGATTATATCAGGAACAAAACCCCCAAAATCTAGACACCAAACACTAGCCTGAATCACCTAACACCATTTTTGACTCAAGGTCATTCAGGTTGGATGAGCTCCGGGATCCAAAATATTCAGAACTACATTTCTAATTTTATTCTTTCCTTTTAAAGTCACTTCTTCATTCTCCTATCACCCTTAAAAAAGCCAAGCAAACAACAACAAAATAGATTCCACCTACTCTGTGCCCTCCATGTTTTGTCCAGTGTAAAAGAACTTCCACCTGAGCAGGTCTACACCCATCCTTGGGAGAGAAGTCTCCTCTTTCCCCCTAGTTTTTGCAAAAGTCTTCATCCAAAAGCTGAAACCTCTGTGGCTTCCTGTCAAGGTGTTATGTGCTTTGGGAATATAGAACAATGGAGGCTGCAGTCAGAAGTTCTTCTGACAGTCAGTCCTACTGATTTTTGTTAGTTCCCTGATAGCAAACTTCTTATAGGTGTCAACCAGGCAGCGCTTCATTACCCTTTATATTTATATGGAGCCTTGCCTCCATGTGAGGTAGCATCCAGCAGCCAACTCCTGTTTCTCATCCATGGAAAACAATCCCTTTATTTTTCTGGGTCTTGGAACTCACAGCTCACCTTTAATACCTGCAGGACTCCTTGCCCTACTGAATGAGAGCAGCAGAATCCATGCACTTGACATGCTAATACTTTAGCTCCACACTCACATAGCAACAGTTCCTGACAAACACACACACACACACATGTCCCTCATGCCAATTAAGATTGTGGATAGATGGGGCAGAAGCAGAGAGGGTCCATCTTGAAAGGTTTTCTTGTGCTGCTAACTAATACGGCTAATACGAACTAATACGGCTGCAAATACAATACTCGTGTATCAATATCAAGCCTTGAATGTGAAAATACGAGATCCAGCACCTTGAAATTATGGGACTGCTTCCAGTATTTACCTATTTTTAAACTTAACAACCTTGGCAGCATGTCTTACAAGCATCACTACCTAGTTTAAAAGGTCCCTTGTTAGAGAGAACTACATTTTAACTGCAGGAAAATACTGAAAACACTTGGCTGTAGTGAAGCTGCGGGGGTTTAGGGGGAGAAAGGTTTCAAAGCAAATGATTCTTGTCAGGATTGGTTTTTTTTCCTCCCAAGAATGGGCTTTTATTTTTTGCATCATAGTTACATTCCTTAGCTTTTTAAAGAAATATTATTACATTTCATAGGTAAAGAAAGGTAGCATGAAAAAGCGAATACTTTCCTCACTTAAGGAAGCATATCAGCCTATATTGTGTGTGTGTATACATATATAGTTATGAATTTCACTGGGTCTATTAAAAAATTTTGTAGGGAAAGTTGGTGAGAAACCAGCTCTGTGTTAGAAACAGTTAACAGAGCTGAAAGGCTGAGTAACAAGGGCAAATTACAATGGATGAGAAAAGAGCAGTTGGACTCTCTTCAGAACTACACGTACGTATGAGGCCACACACATTCAAGAATTTGGGGTGCAAACCCAGTAGGATGCAAAGCTGCTTTCTCACTTTTTTAGATGCACCACTGAGCAGCTCTGCCTGCAGGTGGTGGAACACCTCCAGAGGTTGCTGTGGGGGCTGCCCCGAGCACATCAAAAAGCACCTCTTCTCCACGGACATTTCCAGAGAGCAGCTGGCTGCCATTTGGTGCAGCTGGTGACTGTGAAGGACCCCAGAGGAGTCAGTACTTTGTACCACAGGGCTTTGTGGATGTCAAAGCAGTGCTTGGTAGTTGCTCCTTGCTGTGCAGTGTAACTCATGACTAGGCTACATCCTCGTCCAGCCCCAGCCAGTCACGCACAGGCAGAACAGTTAGTCTTTTTAGCACTATTCTTATTAATAATAATAATATTCCTAGGCTGTCTGAGACAGCAGGAAAAGGGAGCTTAAGACATCCTTTAAAAAAGACAAGCACACAGCTGGCTGCTGGCAACAGCAGTGAGCATCAAAGGGCTTGGAGTGGAGGAGGGAGCCAGAACCATGTGTGAGGGAGGTGTTTTGGGGGCAGGCACTGTCCCAGAGAGACAAGACAAAGGAAGCATCACAAAATGATTCAGAAATACAATTTCAGGGTGGCACAGCAGAGGCAAGGGAGCTGTTAGGAAATATTGACTTGCACAGAAGAGAGGTCACCAAACTTTTGTGTCAGAAATGGCATAGAAACTCCTGAGGGAAGCAGAGAGGGGAGCTGCTGAAGACAAGAAAGCGAGGAATGGCCATGACATTCTCAAAAATTCTTCAATCAGACACAGCTGGGCAGAAACTGTTGCCTTTCTTTGGGTTTAAAATTAAAAGGCAAATACAGTTAGAGGGGGAAAAAGGGTTTTATTTTGGTATTTATTTAAGGATCTTCAGGTGCACCACATCCAGGTAGAATGCACCAAAATGCACCCCAGAATGCACACCGAAAATGCACACACACAGTGATTCACATATACAGTTATAGACCTTGCACATGAGCATATCTATCACAGATTCCCCAGTGGGAGGCTCAAGAGAAGCCCCTATCCTGAGGAATCTTCCTCCTGGATGGGCCTATCTTGATTTACAGAATGTGTTCTGCAGAGGACCTTGGTGTCTGGGGCTTTCTGACCCCAACTGCAAGGCCTCCACTATGTTTGGTCTCTTGGCTTAACGGAACTTAGGGTCTAAGCCAGTTATCAGACTTGGGGAATTACAAGTATGTGGGCTAAAAGCACTAAGGATACATAAAAGCTGTATAAAAGGGTATATAAGAAGGTATAAAAGAGGGGTATTTATAAAAAGCCAAAAATCGTCATGGCATCAAAACAAACAGAGTCATTATACGCTCATGGGTTAGTCCTGAGATAATATGGAGGTGAAGCAGAGACTACCCTGGAGAAACTCTCCTGAGATGCGTAGCTAAGATCCTGAGGTGACCTATAAGCCTACGTTACAGTCCTGCTAATCTCTGCTGGATCCCTCCTGCACACACTGAATGCTGTGCTGACAATCTGTGTTTACTAAGGGACTGAGATGATTTTCCTGGAAATATTAAAGGTATCATTAACCTTTTTCTTTACTATAACCTTGAAGTTGATTTATCCAGAGGCTTAACTCTCCCTTCTCTACACTTTCATACACACATATGCAGAATTCTGACCCCTGGATCCCTGTCCTGCACTCTCCCTAACTCTTCACAGCTTCCAAGTCACACCAGCTCTTTCCACTCTGCCCGAAGCAGCAACCCAGCTCTGCTGGCAAATAACACAAAGAAACTCAGCCCAGCCAAGGCATGTGCTTCTTTACTTTTATTCTGTACATTTCCACACAAGTCACAATACAGAAAAAGTGTCCAAAAGGAACAGTAACCAGCTCTTTCACTGTATACATATTTCTTCCTTCCCCCAGTTTAAAATCTCCTTAGTTAGCAACACAGTGATCAAGATACTTTGTATAAATAGGAAATGCAAGAAAATCATGGAAGAAAATACTTTCTAACTTTGTTACAAAAAGCCCCCTCTCAAATTCCCCCTCACTGATGATTACCTGTGCCTTGATTCTCTGTAAAACATATATCCTCAATTCATGGGTAGTGCTGTGTGCCTTGGATTCCTTTTGCCAGCTGGCAGCCTCGAGATGTTCCAGTGCATTATGCATGGGGTCAGGTAGCATAAAAGAGCCCTTTGAGATGTTATTACAACTCCTGGAACAGATGTGGGTTCAGATAATAGGATATGTACAAATGCTGGAACTCTGGATGCCTATGAAATGTTGGTTAAAAATTCACATTTGTTATTTGAATTTACTGCTGTGTTTGGGGGGCTAAACACATTATGGAGTGGTCCAGATTCTGACCTCAGTCACATCTTGGTTCACCTGGAGTGAAGCTAGTGCAGAGGAGATCAGAATCTGTCCATTGTCCTTTCTCCACCATCTCCAGGAAGCACCGCTATATCTATATATCTATATATCTATATATCTATATCTCTAGCCTGATGGAACTCAGCCTTTCCATCAAGAGTCTCTTCATCACCATCCCACTCCTTCCTAGCCTTGATGACTCCTTCTGAGCCTTCTTCCTTTTTGCATGAGAAACTTCCAGTTCCCTAAATCTTTGCTAAGTCTTGTCCTTGTTTTTTTACCAGTTTTCATCTCCTATTTTTCAGGTGGCTAGAAGAGATGTTAATATGAAGGCCAGAGAATCTGTTCCCTCAAATGTTTCTCTTCATTCTCCAGAAACCTTTTGCATCAACAAACCAAAGTGGTTATTTCTGGACTCCTAGGCAATATTCTGTCATACCAACATAGTAGTAGAGAGGTGACAAAGTTATTTCTGAGATGGGCACTCCCAAAGGAAAAATTCTGTGCTCAATGAACTCAGTATGATGGAATAAAGCTGCTCTAAAATTCAGCAAAATACTCTTCTCTGAAGAGAGAGAAACCACCTCAATGCTTTCATTGATTTGAAATATCACCTGAGTTACAGCTTTTAATAAGATAGCGCAAACATGGAAATCAAGCATGAGAAGTGCAAAATAACTCATTAGAAAATTGTCATTCTCCAGCACCCTTTAATAGCTCAACTTAAACCAGTTAAACTAAAAAACATGGGACAGGGCTACTCTCGCTGTCTCTCAAAAAATGGCTCCAGAAGAAGCAGGATGCTGTAGAGGAGTAACATTACAAGGCACGCCAAAAAGAGAAAAATAAAAAAAACCACAAAATCACAAAAAAACCCACCAAAACAACAACAAAACCAAAATAAAAACCAAACAGTTCAAAAATAGTTAATGTACAGCAGATTTTGGGCTCATAACACAAAGCACTTTACCTGTCTGTGTATGGGGAGGTGATGTTATATCCTCATACAACAGATAAAAGAAAACTGAGGCACAGTAAGGCTAAATTACTTGTCCAAAATGATTCAATGGAAGTGGAAGGAATATAACCCCAAACCCTTGATTTGCTACCTTTGGCCCTATCTCTTTGACCACAGTACCTCCAGAGAGAATTCTGATAAATTCTGAAAGCAAATACTTCCCTTTTCTGTGCCACAATCATGTGGCATACAGTTAGACTTGTAAACTATCATAAGACAGAAGCATACCATTAAACCAAGTGATTATTTTTGCAATAATCTTCTTTGTTTTTCAGTAAAACAACAGATCAGGTCTTGGTGGAAATAAATGCTCACCGAGCTAGCTGTGACAGTCTCATAAACCAAGCTCAGAGTTTACATACGTGGCATTTTCATTAGCACAAAACTGCAGCTTGAGGAGTTTCTGTCTGTAGGAAAAGCATGTTTTCCCCATAACACCTTGGTTTTTCCCAGTGCAAGGCTGCAAAACCATAGCTGTTCTAAAAGCTGTGCAGAAGCAAAGTAGCAATAGCAGTGGCACAAAGGCAGGCCTGTAGTTTGTAGCAAAATATTCTGCTCACTGACTCAGAGAGGACACTGAAACATCCACGGACTGCCAGAAGGTTTGTGTGGGAGCTGCAGAACACAAGTCCTTAGCTTCATCATTGGCTAGACTTTCAAAAATCTTTCAAAAGCCTCCTGCTTCCAAAAAGCTGTCTGCATCCAAAATGACTGGCACAGGGTTTGCAACACAAAACAGTATGGGCAGGAGAAAAATAACCTTCATTTCCCACTGTGAAAGCACATTTCACCTTGAGATTTCTACAGAGAAATGTTGGCAGTCATATTCCATATTCCCCTCCCCAGCGCACTGCACCCTGGTGGGTCAGTGGCCAAGGTTGGCAGCTCCTAAGTCCGTTTTGAAAGGGATTTTAACTCTTGATTGTTTCATTTTCCAACAGAGTTACAGGACACAGAGCACAGGTAACACATGGGGTGAGGGCAGCTGGGTGGCACCCATAACAAAGGGCATTCTCAGGATGATTGCTCTGGGAAGACACAAGCAGGAGTCCCTGTCCTGAGGCACCGGGAAGAGATTCAAAGAGAGCTTGGAAGAGCCCTTAGGAAAGGAATTCAGCTCCTGCAGGCTTGCTGATGTCCATATGTATTTTACACTCTACCTGGCACTGGTGGGGTGTCTGGACTAGGTACCTTCAAAGAGTTGTTACTTTTGCCAGTAAGGTGAGAGATGGATCTCTCTGCACATAAGGCATTCCCTGCTTTCCCTTTGCCCAGCTCTGTGAGGTGCAACAGCAAGCTAGGGAGAGACAAAGCTCCCAAGAGCTGCCTAGTGCTTTGAAGGCTCAGCCACTTCTTTTCTTTTCTCTCAAAGCTGTTGTGTGATCAAAGGAGGCAGATGGAAGAGAATCACTCTGCAGTGACATGTACACGGAACAAAAAATCCTGATAAGCCCCTGCCATCTCCCTGTGATTTTTGTGAGATACATGCTGAGCAGAAAACTGTACAGTAGCAAAGCCAGCCATTTTTCAGGAGAAACCAGCATACTTGCTTGCCAGTTGGAAGCAGCTACCTCTTCTTGCAAGCACATCACGGAGCAACACAATTACATTTGCCCAGGCAAAGATTTTTAACGGGAAAATCACAAAGGGAAGAAACATGACAAAAAAATCCATACATAAGAATTTTCCTATTGATATTAAAACTAAGTCTGGAAAGGCTGAAATCAAGCCCTCAGGAATAAAAAACCCAAGTCCATCATACTTCCCACCTGTTTAATCCTCAGATTACAACTCAGGCATTACAACTGCCATCAGAGGAGCCTTTAGTACTGCACAACCAATGCATTCCCAGTACAGAGAATTTCAACATTCCCAAGCCATGTCTGTACATGGTCAGAGGAGGTCCAACCATCTGTGACTGGTCAAGCGGAAGTGTCCTAAGGATAAGCACATGAGCAGGATTTTGACCTTCGCAGTCAAAAAAATGAAGGTAGGATGAGCTAAGGAAAGAAAAGCTGATGAAAGATTAAAGACTTCAGTACAGAAACTCTAAAAAGGAGGGGGGGAGGAAGGAAAAGCAAAGAGCACTGAAGAATATTTAAAATCAAATTTAAATAATATTATGTTCTATTTCCTTCCTGCCATTAGCCGCAGCAAGATGACTTTTTTCCTTGGCTTTGACATGAATGTACTCCTTTCATATACCATGCAGATAGCATATTATAATAATTGCAAGATCACAAACAACCACAACTGCACCCATCTTCTATTAAAACAGGCACATCCACAGACTTTCCATTCATCAACAAACTTCCCATTCTGATGAAGGGAAAAAAACTGGTCCTGGGAAAGGGCTGAAGCAGGGGACAGGAGAGGAAAGACAGCTATTCATTTTGTGACCTACAGCAATCATTTATTTTGAAGTGGCATTGCCTCCATTCATTTGGAAGGAAAACCTCCAGCATGGCTAAGGAGCAGGGAGAGGTGTCCTTGCACACCTTAGGGCTCATGTCTCACTTCAAAAAGCCTCAAGCTTTGCAAACAAAGGGTGTCCCCCACCAGACTGTGTGGTGATCTCTACAGAGGCAGGAACACCTCTGCATCTGGGTGACAAACTTTGGACACAGAGAGCTCCCACCTCACTATTACAATTAGATATATCCAATTATGATACATCCTTACAGTGTTATTCAAGAAGTAGCACTGCAACTCCCTATCCAGAAAAGAGCAACGCATGTGGAAGCCGTTCTGTAGGATTCCCCATTCCCAGAGGCCAGCTTAACTTCGCTTTTCTAATCTTGTCTTCTTTCATTTTTTATGTGAATGTCACACAGGAAAAACAGCCCTAGAAAAGTGGGACTACTTATTAAAGCCTAATTATCCAAGTAGAAATCACTCATGTCTGCTGCATCAGACTCAAGAGCTTCTTGAGTTTCTTCTCCATACCTACAAACCTGATTTGTACAGTTCCTAGACAAGATATGGATTCCTGAATATGTGCGGGAATCATCATTACCTTCTACCTCATCTTGACCACAGGTTGAGGAAAAAGGTGGAAATTGAAGGTCACTAAGGTAGCTGGAATCAGAAGGCCATTTTTCTCATTAAAATGAAGTGCAACACTAAGAAATGAGTTGCACATGGTTCATGCATTAGTAGTAAGATAATTGCAGCAGCACTTTGGCACTGGATTGCCACAGTGCACACTTCACTGAGTGCTGGGTTACACGTCAAGCAGCCTCCCAGACAGACTAATTGAAGAGCCAGGTGTGGCACTTCACCAGCAGAAGGAGGCTGGCTCGAGATGAAGCAATTACATATGTAGTATTATATTGCTCAAAGAAATAGTGCTTTATTTCTTGCATGTCAAAATGCTGCAGCTTCTATATACTTTGCATATGAATGCTGAGGCTGTTAAAATATTGGTGAACTCTGAAATAGCATTCCCAAATCAGGGTTCTGATTCTAGTGGATGAGGGCAGCAAAATAGAAACAAATTTTTTAAGAAAGCAGGGTTTTCGCTTTTTTGGGCATTCACCTAGCTTTATGTGCCTGTCAGGACAATTACTGCTTTCGTAGATTGCCTAAATCTCTGACATGTTGGAGACCTAAGAGCATAAGCTGACTGTTTTAAAAGGGTTTAGCTTTAAGTTATTTCCTGAAATATAGATGTATTAATATTGAAACAAATGTTTTTGTTGCAAGGCATCCCCCTACTCAGACTTTAGAAGCCATGATGTGCTACATCAGAATGAGGGGATTTTAAAATGATCTGCCTGTCTGCCCCACTCTCTGGGTAACTAAATACATGTGTACGGCACAGGATGGATTGGTTTTTTGTCTTCTGGGTTTTGGGGTTTTTTAAAAAAATCAGTCAGGGAAACAAGAAACTGCAGCTGAGACTGGAATGTGGCACCTTATAAATAAGGCAGGAGACAAGATGCACTCTGATGGCTGAATACAGTAAGGTTATTCAGCTCTAAGCCTGCCTAATCACCGAAGTCAAATGTAATGAATTTACTGGTGTGATCAAGGCCTGAGGGAGGGAATTTTCCCCTTTTGCACAAATGGCACCATAGGCGGGCCAGGAAATTCCTTGGCCAAGGCAGGGGGTGTTGCTCCGGTGCACAAGTACAGGAGATGAGAGAACAGCACTCTCCGTGGGCACCACCACGGGCAGTGGTGCTGGAAACACGCTGGGAAGGGGAAGTCCCTGAGCTCTGGTACCTGCAGGGGATCTCGGGCAGGCAGTCCAAGAGAACTCCAGTGCCATGGCAGAACCTGGAGTAAAAGCAGCCATGGGTAATCCAGTCCTCCCAAACCAAATTTTACATAGAATTAAAAAAGTGAGAAAGTGCCCAAGTATTTGGCTTTGGGCAGCCCAAGCCAAGTGCTGAGCTGCTGCAATTTGTCTCCATTGGTACCTCTTGGCAAAGGCTGAGACATCCCAACTCCTCCATAGATTCTGTTCACCCCAACAGCTGGGTGCAGGGTTGGGTTACAGCTCCTCTTGAGGCATTTCCACGGATGCAGTCACAAGCTGCATCCTGCCCTTACAAAGGGAGTGAAAACATTGAAGCTCAAGACACATCCTCCACACAAAATTCTGGTATTCATCAATATGCCAGCAAGCACCTTTCAGCACATTACTGAGTTGCCGTCGCAATCAACAGATTTTGGCAGGCAGATCATGGAATTTAAGGCTGTGGCAGTCCATTGCTAAGAAAAATAGCAGCTTTCTTTTTTTTTTTAAGAAAGCAGAAGGAGAAGATGAGTACACAGTGAGCACTGTAATACTGTGTCCTATAGTTTCACACGCAGCCAGAAAGGCACAGGAATATAAGCTGTTTCCAGGACAGCTGAAATGTCCAAAGATACTCACATTTGATGGTTTAGACTAATTAGGAAGCTAATAACCCAATGTCACTTTGGCTCAGATTCACTGAAGAAAATAGAGGCAACAGTATCTTATGAATGGAAAAGAATAGGTAAAATGGAGGTCAAAATGTTACTTTTCACAAGCTTAAAAACAAGTCTTATAAAATACTTCTCTATAGATGTTAGTTTGGTGCAAAAGAAGAAAAGAGTGGGGGAAGGAAAATGACACACCCCAAATGGGTCAGCACAAGGAACTGCTTTTTTCTTGGAGTGTAAGGACAGAATTTCCTTGGAGTTTTTTCAAGGCATGCAAATTTCCAGCATGCCCATGCATTTCCTGAGTACCATTAAACTCCAAGAAAACTTGAGGCTACCGATGTATCTTGCCCATTTCATACCCCAGACACAGATCATGTCAACATGCTTTTGTCATCCTGGAAGGGTCAACACATAAACATGTCCCATAGGAGGCATCTGGGACAGCTGTAAGGAAAATAGCCACTTTCCAGATGAATTTGTGTTAGAAACTTTCACTACCATACGTTTCACTGTCACAGCAAAGACAAAAATGAGCCAAAGAGGCCATGAAATATTACTGAAACAAACCTCCCACAGCCACACCACCAGAAAAACCATGTACCCCATCTATTCTTACACAACAGCACCAGCTCAGCAAATACACCTGGGAAGATCAGTGGCAACAAAATATCAATTTTGCACTATTTTCTTTGTCTATGGTTCTTCTGTATGACAGTCCTCATGTAGCAGGGGACACCTCATGCAGACTGAATCCAGGCTACAGCATCATGAGTTGAGACTGAGCAACTCTACTGCTGCTGGGGAAAAGCAAAAATGACAGGTCTCAGTAAAAACACCTACAGACATCTTAAAGTGCTAAAACACAGACAAGCAAGCCACCACATGAGGTGGTGAAAGAACCACTGGAGTCTGACACCTGTTTTGTAACAGGCAAAATTTGCCTCGAACCCCATTTTTACATAAGCAAAACTCACATCTCACAGTATTGAGAAAACCTCTGTTTTACATAAGCAAAACTCACATTTGACAGCCTCATATCTCACAGTATTGAGGGATGCCCAGAGAAGTTGTGGATGACCCATCCCTGGAAGTGTTCAAGGTCAGCTTTTATGGAGCCCTGAGCAGCCTGGTCTAGTGCAAGGTGTCCCTGTCCATTGCCATTCTATGCTATAATAAGTGAAAAATATATGACATCATCATGCCTTGAATAACACGTAAAAGATACCTCTAGCATTGAAACATGAAATAATAAGAGTAACTGATGCTATTAAATTACAAAATTAAGTTTATTTTATCAACATTATAAATACTCTCTTTCCCTCCATTTAACTCCAAAATGAGATAGTAAAACCAGTACAATGGAACAATTCAGGAGCTCCTCAGTTCTACTGAAAAAGGTTTCCTTTAATAACAAATTAAAACGGAAAATGACATTTTGTCCGTCCAGAAATCTCAGTAGCTGAGCATCCCTAGGTACTTTGTCATTCAAATGGCACAATTTTAAGTGTGTTCGCATATGGATGTGTGCACCTATATACATGCATACTGTTATTTATAAATATACATATATATAGTGATATACACACATTAACAGACACAGCCACTGAACAGACACTTTTAGTAAATCAAAATGCTTTACATGTAATTTAAGTGGACTCCCAGCTGCACACTGGAATTTGGGCCCTGCCCAGTGCAGGCACAATCGTACTATACTAATCTAGACCCCAGGTGCTCCAGAGATTCCATACACATGTGTCACCTTTAACTGCTGCAGAGTCTGCCTGCTTCTGGTAATCCCATCACACTTGAAAAGGGTAAGGAACAGTCCTGCAGCACCCTGGTCCCAAACTGCCCTCAGTGAACCAGCTTCTGATATTCCTTGCCATGCCTGAGCCATTGTAGAAAACAATAGATGTGCTCTGTTACCTACAAATACAAAACGTCACCAGTACCCGGTGCATCATGTGTGCAGTGCTTCGGGACACCTTGAACATTAAAGGCACTACATCCAGCCAGTTCCTGTTCCCCCTGTGCTGGGGGCTATTTTTATCCTACAGTAGCTGTCTCCTGCTGAGCACACAGCACGGGCAGCTTTCCAGAGACACAATAGGCTCACTCTGATCATATCATCGTACTCCAGCTTCCAGGGAAAAAGGCAAGCCACGCTCTCTCGTGTGCTCTGAGTTCCTCTGAGCAGTCCAAATGGCACAAAATTGCTCGGGAAATCTGCCCATCCTGACAAGCTGCTCCAGAGCCAGCCACAGCTGCAGGCACTGCCTGGGTACCAGGGATGGGCTGACAAGGGGAGGACAACTGGGGACAGAGGGACCAGACCCAGCTCGCTTATCATAACCCACACGTGGCCTCTGGAGGCTCCCTGTGATTAAAACAAGCCTTTACTGCTCAACCTGCTAATGGGACTAAAGGATCAGGGAGCTGTTACAGGCTCAGTGACCATACTCAGCTTGGCCTCAGCACAGGACAGAGCCAAGCTCCTGTGTCACTGAAACTTCCTCCATTTCTCACATCAGTAAAACAAACCAAAAGGTTAAAGTGATAGTAATGTAATTCTTATTTTCATCAAATATATAGAAATATTACAGTAATGTCTTTTCTGACAGCTGGGAGATGATGCAAGGCCTACCATGAAACCACAGTGTGAGGATCTTTCCTTGTGGAAATATCACATACACCAAAACTATATTCTGATTTTTTATTTTAACAGTTGCCAAATTCTGTTCTAATATATACACATATTTATTTTCTCCACAAGCCCCTGGATAATTATCAATGGAAGTAATTTGGCTTTCATGTTTTATTTTTTAAATGAGAAAGGTAAAGACAGAAAATAAGACAAAATACATTTCATGTCGCCATTGATCTATAGATTACAAATATATATAGTTTCCTTCCAGAGGAAGAAATACTAAAGAAATATTTTGCCCATATCAAATGAACTTTTGAAAAGAGGGAAAAAAATTTAAAATATATTTTTCAGCTCCCCCCTCCCTACCACAACAATCACTCTTAGTTAAAAAAAAAAAAAAAAAGAAAAGAAAGAAAAAAAAATTGCATTCATTTGATTTCCTCCACTTCTACCAAAGAAGAAAAACTTATCTGGATAATGACCTGAGTTATTTTCATGGTTTCCAAATGTATGCAACTGCCATGGTCACCATCTATCAGAGAGCTACCCCTAGCAAGGCATGTGAAAACAAACACTGATGGAACTTTCGAATCAAACAACAAAGCAAAATTCAAAAATGTATTGCAAGAATTATGCCAAAAGTCAGCCATGAGCATCTTCATGGGAACTGGTCTGACAAAGTAGAAGTGGAAGCTCTGCTATTTTGTCAGCTGAGATATCTGTGGCAATTGGAAACCCAAAGGTAAAACATTTTGTTTATGCCTGTGTATTTTTTTGCTTTCTCCTCTTTTATGGTTATAAGACAGAGAACAGACAAGTGCAGAAGACACAACTGGCCTTTACAGCAGCTAAGCTTTACATTTCAAACTTATTGTGGATAACAAGGCAAAGAGCTGCTGCTTGTCCTTCTCCAGGGGGACAGACTCCCCAGAACTTTGTTCCCTTGAAAAATCAGATAGTTTACAGGTTCAGTCAAAGAGGTTTTCCAGTTCCCAATGCCACCAGGCCAGAGCCCATTTGTTTGTTGGCAGCAGCAAGCCCAGGCTGGCTGCTGATGTTCCAGGTCTCCTTCATCCCTCTGGCTGTACTGCAAAGGGGACTACATATGTAAGTCAGTCCATCAGAATTCCCAGAGTCTTTCACAAATCTCTCCCCAGTGTAAAACACCCCTTTTCAGAAGTAAAGAACAGCTATCGACTTCTAGGCAGGCCTGAAACCTGAGCAGAACTGGGTCAGCCAGTACATGCACAAAAGTGATACGAGAAACCTTCCTGGCGACTTTCTGCTCTGCCATTCAGCATGGTGTATCCCATATAACTCCTTTCCATACAAACGCCTGTCTCATGAGGATACCACAACCACACACCCAGCAACGATGAGGTTGGGTTTTGTCACTGCTGTCAATCTAACTGTGCCCCACACCCTGGGAAACAAGGCAATACGCAGCATCCTCTCCAAAAGCAAGGAAGCTCCGTGGTGGCTGAGTACTGACAACACAGCTTCCGAGAGGATGGCAAAGGAGGGAATGTAGCTGGTAAAAACACTGGATATTTCTTAAGGGCATCCAGAGCTCCTCAAATGTTTTGCTACCTCCTGACCATTGGTGAAGACAACACAGAGATAACAGGTAATATTTAACTGATGAGAAGTGAGGGGAACAGGAGAATAAAAGCAATGCAGGAAACTGTAAGGATGGAGGAGGGCCTGGTTGGGTGGCTTAATGTCCCAGTTAGTTGGAGTTTTGTTCCCCCACACCCTCTTTACTCTTTCCTTTTTTTTTTTTTAATAAATTGTACAGATGAACACGGGAGAAGTTCATGCTACTTGCTGGAAGCAATAAAGGTAAATTTTTGTGGCCTATGGATTCCACAGACCTTTGAGCGTCCCACCTCATCCATCATGGGCTAACTTATGGAACATAACTGTTCCGTGGCAAGACTCAGTAGCCCTTAGAAACTGGTGGCATGTCCTCAGGTATTTTCCTTGAGAGTGAGAGACACGTTGATTCCATCAGTTTCTTCCTCACATGATGCCCGAGTGCCTCTGGTGCAGTCTCGAGATTTCCAGGGATCCTCTAGGACATCTTCAGACATCAGACTGCTGTCTCAAGATCCTCATGGGGAACCATTTGATAGTTTTGTCGACTCTCCAGGTAGGAGGCCAGATCCGGATCACCAGCTTGCTGAGCCCTGTCGCGAGGGGTCTTACCCTGTAATAAGAAACATGAAGAGAAGGTCTTGGGCTAACATGTTTAGAACAACAGATGATTTCTAGGCAGAAGACAATTAACAAGTCAGAAGCCACTTGTCTGGATATCACCTGTTTTTTGAAAGGTTTTTGCAGTGTACAATACTATCATCTGAACAAATCATAGAATCATAGATGATCTCTCTTCCCACTATAGACTACTTCATAGAGCCCAAGAAGGTAGGAATTGGTTTTGATTGCCTGGCTGCAGCAAAGGTGCTTCTGAGTCTGGAGCCCAGAGAACCAACCCTCTCTCAGCTGCTGACCACAGGGTGCTTGTGCTCAGGAACTCCAGAGAGGCAGCTTCTGGATCACTTTCCTAAGCAATCAGACTGTTGCAATGACAGAATATTCCTTGGATTTAATGTTTCCCAGACTTCTTAGTCAAGCTTACACCAAGAGAGTGCTGTGGTTAGTGTCACATCAGTGAGCATAGGGGCAAGCCAGGGCAAAAGAAAATAGTTAGCCATCCTCACAAAGCAAGTCAGCCACAATAACCAAGTCTCACAGATGCTGTGCAATCAGAAACCAAGGCTCTTGCAGGTGGTCCTTGCCCACGGGCCTCTCTTTTGACCACACAGGAGGAGGATACTGCTGTGCCACAGAGATGTCTCATTCACACCCAATGCACCGGATAGTTGGAGGCCAGGCTCTCACTAGGGTGACAGTGACCCATGATGGGGACTGAACTGAAGTCTCTTGTACTTGTTTAAATCAATACAGTTTTCTCTATAAAAATAGCTTGCTTTAAAGGAGCTGCCCTTGGCACACACAAGGAAGCCCCAGTCATGCAAACAGCAGGGACGGATGCTGATCGGTCTCGCTCGGCTGCAGGGGTTTACAAGCAGTTGATGGAGCTGCGTTACCTTGGAGTCTGTCTTTCTCAGAGAGGCTCCCGCATCCACCAGGAGCTGGCAGACGGCGCGGTGGCGCTGGCAGGCTGCCTTATGTAATGCTGTCTCACCCCTAGACCAAAGTACAGAAACCAGCAGTGAGACACATCACACCAATGTACATTTACGAAGTATGAGGTGCAGAGGATAGACACAGAAGGATGCTGCATTTCTGCGAGGTTCCCTCTTGCTGGCAGAGGTAGACTTGTGCACTCTCTCCCTTAGCATCTATATCCTTTGACTCAATAGGAAAGCCTGCAATGCACAAATAGCAGATGAAGAACTTCTGAGGGGTGGGAAAGAAACATGCACAGATTTTATGTATTCAGAGAACTGTCACATTCCCATCCAACTGCCAGCTCTGTTAACTGCTGCAAAGGCAGACCAGCCATCACCTTATTTCACAGGAGGCAAAACGGCAACAGGGTTTGTTTCTTCCAGCAATTTTTTCCCTCAGCCTCATTCTTGGAGTCATCCTAGAAAAATCCTGCCCATCAAAGCTATGACTACTGCACTTGCTGCCCTGGTTCTGATACCCTGCTCTCTTGGATGTATGAGAGCAAGAGCTGTGTGTTTGTTTTCCACCACTGGACTGCTGAGCTACTGGGAAAGATTTAACACAGGCTTTTCAGAAGACAAGACTGTGTAGTGGGAGCACATTTGTTGCAAAGCTTCTTAGACTGGAGCTAAGTCTGACAGGATTCTGAAACTGACTACAGTACTGAGAGGAAAAAAATCTATCTAGATGTGCCTAGGAAGAAGAGGAAAGTATGCTTTGAGTGGGTTGAAAAGGAGTCCTTAATACAAATATCCAACAAGCAGGGCCATTACATAACCTGTGAAATAACAAATGACAAGAAAATACATGTAGCAGGACAAATCTTGCACCTACCTACACAGAGTGTGTAAAGGAATTTCAGCCCCCATCCATGACAGGGGAAGTTGAAATATTAAGAGGCAACCTTGTAATAAATATGCCCTTGCTGCATGAGAGCTAGTATCAGAATGGGATACTATCCTATATCCCCATGAGGACCAAAAGACAAATTCATACTGCCAGTTGCAGCTTGAACCTTCCCATTCCAAGGGTTAGAGGTAGAGGAACCTTTGCAAAAGGAAGCTCATAGCTCACAGCCTCATAGCTATGCTCACTAGCACTTTATGTGGTTGTGCTACGCTCATGGATGAAAAGAACCAGGCAGTCCATCCAGTCCCCATCACCTCTGGACTTCACTCATGCACCTCGTGCAAAAGGTCTTCTCTGTTAGCAGAGGAGGGCACTGTGGGATGAGAAATGGTAGGCTTAATCCCTATGAGAAAGACTGCTTGTGTTTCACATGTATCACACACATTTTCCAGGATTATTCATGCTTCTCTTACATACTTTTGTGAAACTTTGATCATACAAGATGTAAAAAAGATGGGAATTGGAAAACAAAGTAATTTTTTTTTTGTTTGGGTTGGGTTTTCTTTAACATAAGACCAGAGCTGATTGATGTTTTAACTACTTGCTGGAAACCTTCCACTGCACAGGTCCTGGTCACTTGGAAGAGCTAAGGCAGAGGACTCTTGATAAATCAAGAGGGGACTGAAAAAAAAGTGTAGATCTAGAAAAGTAATTTCCCGACTTCTGGAATTTAGTCTTTAGGCTGGTCCCTGAAACATCAGGGAGGAGGCCTGATGGAGGCCAGAAACAGCAAAACACAAAGCACGGCATCTATTCCTCTAGAAAGATTAAGGAAGCATGGGAAGCAATAGGGAGAAAGTCCTCTGCGAAATCCAAGAAATGTTCAGTTTAGGCAAGAAAGCCACATAGGAGGTAGTTGATGTGCAGTTTTTAGGGGGACTTCTGTTAGTTTTTGAAGAGTTGTGCCATTTTAAAAGCTTTTTCCTATTTAAAAGTTTGCACTTGAAAACCAAGAGGAGTCTGCTAGTCTGACACACATAATGTGAAGGACAGAGTAGGTTGTACTTACGTTTCACTGTCTGTCATGTCCAGTAATTCAGATGGACCTGCAAAAGAGAGTCAGGTATGTCATATAGAATTTGTCTGCATGACTAAAAGAGAATGTCAACCAGGAGAAGATTCCCAGTACAAGTATATAAAAGAAGCCAAGTGAAAGCTCAATCTGCACAAATATGTCAAACTTCAATGTAATGTTTGCTTGTGTGAGCCTTCGCACTAACAAAATCCTGAATGCACAGTCACTACTGGAGTGTCAGCAACAGGGAGCAGCAGCCTCTAAATTATACTGGAAATGAATATTCATGGCATTTATTTTCTCACTCTTCACCTTGCTCAATTAAGTGGTTCACATAAGTACAGTACATTGAAAATGCTGATATACTGGAAACTCTGATATATTGCAAGTTAAAATCTATTGTTAGTATTAGAGAGAAAATGTCATTAGGAAGTTGAAATTAGCCAAATTCCATCCTGAATGACATCCCTGTGCTACTCCGTTTAATAGTGTTATACAAAATGTAGATCAGGGTGGAATATTCCCAGCGGTCTCTATATTGATATGCAAATCCTGTACTCTACTGGTTAGCAATGATCAGGAAAGTAAGATTAAGAAAAACAGAAAAGATTTTCGTTAAGTGGGAAAAAAATAATGCATTTATATTAATGTCCTTTTGTCCTTGATACTCACTACAGGCAGATATTTATAGCACCAAATTCCATCACTGAATTACAGTGATATGGAAAGGCTAGGATCTGGATAACATTTGAAAAAAAAAAAACAAACCACCTTTTCCTTTGCAGTCTGTCATATTATTCTTCTCTCCACTGCTCTGGAGTGTAGTGTTAGATGGTACAGGGCAGTAAGCAAGGGGAACAGGGAAACTTTACAAGACTTTTCCTTCCCGCGCATGAATATTTCTTTTCAGCACACTGCGACTTTGAAATTCAAGAGTCCTCAAGAGCTTACAGCAAATCTCACCTGAAACTGAGGAATTTCACACTGTTTGCTTACAAAGGCCTACACACAACCTCTCTACACCCCTTTCACTCTGACTGTGTGTCAAAACAGGTCAGAGCAGCCTGTCTGTACCTCCCTGCTTTTACAATATACACATGGAGTATCACTGGGGGCTCCTGGAGCTGCAGGCAGCTCCTTCGCTCCATCTTCTGTCATCATGAGGAAGGGTGGTGCTCAGTCCTCAGTGCAGGGCATTGTGCGCCACTGCACACCTGTCATGACCGTTCTCCAAACTCAGTAGCCACTGCCAATTATTTAATGCACCCTGACTCTACCACCACACATCCTCAACTCCACACTTGGCAGTTGTGTGCTCACTCATGCCCATAAAAAAGAAGAATCAGTCATTAGCCCTGAGCTCCCAAAGGCATGAAGAAGGATAAAGGGTGATAAGCAGAGCTTCTTGTTGAGACAAAAAAAAGAGATAATGCCTGAGAGACTAAAAACACAATTAAAGAAATACATATGAAGAAAAGGAGTCCTTTACATTTCCTGGGAGAAAATCGTGTTCTCTCAAAATGAAAGGTGATTCCCCATAGCTTCCTGCAATGCCACATCCCAGTTATAGGTAAGCAGGAATGGCTTGCAGTGTGTTAGAGAAGACACTGCCACCTGTTATTTCTCTACATGGATGGAGCAAGGAAGGTTGTATTGCCAAGGTGGAAGAGGGTGACAGGTCTGGCTTTATGGGACATAGGGGTACTTGCCCAGGTAAGCAGAAAAAGGTGTTAAAATTTAAGTAAAAGTAGTAAAACAGAGAGTAGTTAGAAGAATGCGACCTGAGGGGGAGAAGAAAGCTGGGGCAGAGTGGGTCTGGAGAGAAGCCAAGAGTGAAGGAAAACTGGTCTGCAGCAGGAAGGAATAGCAGGGCTAGGGCAGAGGAGCCCAGTGCTGAGGACCGCGAGGGCAGTCTGTGAGTACAGACCAGAGGAGATGACAAGTACATCCTGCCTAAGTGCGAAGGGTGCTCTCCTCGATACTGTCCCAAGTTCAGCATTTCATGGGAGAGCCCTGACTCCACCCAAGCCCTACATAAGGGCCAGATACTGGGGTTAATAATTAGCTGCACAATGTGGCACCAGGATTGATTAATTTCATTCTCTCTGGCCTATCTCTGAAGCTGGAATCTCCCAACTCACAGCCTGAGCTGTGCCCTTTACTTCTTTATTTTATTTGCACTTGTGCTTCTCTCAAACCATCTCACGCCCTCCTCCTAATTCCCTTTCCCCTCTTCTTTGGACCTCATTTTTATATAAGTCTCCCTGGCGCTGCCAACCGACCATTCCAAATCCCCCTCTGCCCGGGGACAAAAGCTGCACAGATGTGGGAAGGGCTGGCACTGGGAAAGCTAACGGCACTGTCATCCTGACCCAGCGGGGAGGCGGCTGCTCTACTCTGGGACAAGAGGCAGAGAAAGAAAAGGGGACCAAGGCACAGAGAGAAAGAAAGAGGACAAAATAACCCAATAGAAATCCGGAAGGGAAATGCATGAGTGAGATTTCTATCAAGGAAAACAGCAGGGGGGGAAATAAAAACAAAAGATAGAAATGTGTGGAGAGGTGAAGGGAGGAAAAAAAAAGAGAGAGAAAGGGAAAAAGAGACTGGGGAGCTGAAGAATGGCAGGATGGGGACGGGGGACGGGGTGGGGGGAGAGGTTCGCATGAAAAGAGCTGAAAAGCATGACGTACTGAGGGGAAGCCCAGCTGAGATCACTCTCTTTCCTTAACATCGCCCATAGACTGTCTGTGTAGAATTATTAACATTTTTCCTTCTCTCCTTTTGCCCTCTTTTGCTCCACCAAAGCCCTTCTCCAGTTTCTCAGAAGGCAAAGCAGCCTGGGCTGGGTATGGGAGGAGGGAAGTGAAGGAGACGCTCAAAAGCAGCTGCTCCTTCGCTGAGCTCACTACAACAAAAAAGAAGACTTTAAGTGACCATATTTCAGAGGCACTGCCAAAATATACAGCGCCACACATTCTTGAAAGGCCTCTGGGCCCACACATAGCCCTTTCCAATGGATGTGATTACAGCTACCCACAGGAGACCCATAGATATTAACCCCTGTCCCATGTCCTGTCAGTCCCTCATAGAACCAGGGAAGAAGGGTATTTAAGCAGTAATGTCAGATATTATCAACATTTCTGGATGTTTATCTGTCAAAACCCTCTTTGTTTAATAACCTGATTGAGGTTACTATCTGGCAGACAAAGCTGGATGTCGATCCTTACCTTCAAAGTGGGAGTATTTTTAAAATAACAGTAACCTAGAAATTCAGAACTGTTTCTAGCCTTTCCCCAACTCCACACTCTCCTTTTTTACCTGATGTGAAAATTAATAGTGGTTTTTTTTCTGCTAGTGTCTTTTAGCTCAGAATTTCCACTGTAGTATAGACGCTAGTCAGGTTGTGGGAGCGTTCCTTCCTACTTGTCTGTCAGCCACGTTGCTGTAACATTTGGTAAACTTGACATTAAAATAGACTATGTTATCCCTTGTGCCTTCTAGAAAAACTAAACTGTTTTCTGCTTAGGCCCCTCACAAAATGACCACTACCCTAAAACACTCTGCAAATCTAGACATACTAACAGATGTCATACAAACTCACTCTCATTCAGTGTTGCTTTCTGATGACTATTCAGACTTTATCCCCAACACACATCTCTGTCACAGCAAAACTTGCTTTCTAAAAGCCTTCTTAGGAACTTCTGAATCTGATTAGAATGCAAATCCAGATCCACTGATGGCTCTTAACTCTGGACTTTGCAGTGCTAAGATCAATGAAAGCATCATCTTTTTTTATCAGAGGATGCTTTCTAGTGAAGCAAGAACATTGAGGTTTGAGGACACAGAAATGTTTAGGATGGGATGCCCTACACACCATCTGTTACATCAGAAGTTCCCACCACAAACCCCTAAGGCAGCTGTAAGCATCTTTCCTCTCTTCTGTTTAAAATTAAAATAGCCTGGATGAACTATAAAATTCTTGTCTTTTGAATGTCTAGAGAAGACAAGACAAGGAGAAGGCAAATGGAATTATTTGTATAATGTTTATAAATTATAAATTTTTCACACCTGCCAGGTAAAGACTCCAATCCAAGTTTGATACCAAATACAGATGATTTAGGGGGCCCTTTCCTAACAGAGGTTCTTAAGCCTTCCTCAATTCTGCTTGTGTTAAGCAAGTAGACAGTTAACTCTTCTCTAATGTATGTGCATTAGGATGTGATGCAGTTGCTGACTGCAGCATTAAAAAGCTGTGGTTCTGATACCTACTGAGTTTGGCCTCAGTTTCTAGATAAGCATTTCTCAGCTACAGATAAGTTTTTAAAGCTGACCCTTCTACTTAAAAGGAGAAGGCTCCTGATTTAGGCGGGCAGTCTTGAACGAGCAATAGGTCTGTATATCTGCCCTTCCTGCACAGGGGATAGAGACAAACTGTTTTGCTGGAGCAGCAGCCAGCAGAACTCTTCCCGCAGCAGCAAGCAGCTCTCATCCTGACGCCATTGGTGCTTCAGCTGCTATTCCAGGCTTGTGCTGGGCCACTGCAAATTATCTGGTGGTACTGCACAGCAGTCCCCCTGTGTGACTCATCTCTGCTATTTCTAATTTAAGATAAGTTATTTTCCTCCCCTTAACATCTGAAATCATTTTGATCATGATCACGAATAACCTTTCATATCAATGTGCCCTGCATGTTTGCAGAAAGCCATCTCTGCAAAGGACAGCTTTAGCATCACTACACCATTATCCTTCTTTTGTAATCCTAGTTTTATGAGTGCCACTCCTGTATTGTGTTGGATTCACCCCACTGTTTTTCAAACTAGACAGCTAAAGTTTCCAAAGCAGTGAGTTTTGTCTTCTTTTGTTGCTGTTGTTTTTTAGAGTTATTCAGAAGAGTTTTCCCTGTGTGGTTAATAACAGATTTTCTGTGCTGTGTGCTTGAGGGTATTTTACCGTGGAACTCCTGTTATCACTGACTATCTCCAGCCATGTATGGGAAGCAGACAAATTACAGAGGAAGTGTGACTGGGCAGAGGTAATTGCCAGAACAGAAGTAAGACTCATTTTTATGAAATTTTTATGGGTGGATATCGGCAGAAAGAAGAAGATCCACAGAGGGAAACCCTTAGATATTAGTAGCATTGGATCAGGTCGTATACAGTAATTAATGCTGAGAAGATGCCAAATACCAGAGAATGCAAAGGAAAACAAGGACATTATGATGATGATGATTCAGCAAGAGAGCTCATTTGTGGCTGAGAAGTGCCCAGGGTAGAAATGAGTTTCATTAATTGCTTGGTGGGAGAAGAGAGGAGGCCTCTATTAGAGCATTGTCCCATGCACTCCCTGATCCCCAGAGAATGTTAAACAAACAATGCATTTGGAGAAGCCCAGAGCACATATGTCTGGAAAGCTGCAAAAGCTTCCTGCCATCCTTGGGGATAAAGAAGGGAGAGAGGAACTGAGCTGACATTTGCTCAACCTTCTGATTTGTCTTTGTCTAACAGTCCGTAATCCCTCACATTTCTCTATTTACTTCAAAACTTCCCATGGATTCCCTGCTTACATTCTTAGCAGTTTAAATTATCTCACTCTAAAACTTCACCAAAAGAACAGTAATAGGGTCAGACTGTGACTAAGTTAAAGTATACGTGTCTAATAAAAATCCTGGAGAAGCATCTATGACAGTGAATTGGCACAGGTCATGTGCAGTGTGAAAAGAGACCAGGGGCAGTAAGAAAATAAAGCAAAATTATGCCTGTCTACAGAATTCAGTGGCACATATGTGCACTGTGACTAATGAGATAATCCAGAGCAGTTAAATAGGAGGTAGAGCTAGCACTGGTAAGGCTTGCTAGAACTGGTGAGTAAACCAGCCATTATTTGTATATAAGGCCCACTGCACTGACCTATCTGCAGGTAGGTATATGTACACAAAGGACTAAAAGAACAAATCAGCCCCTCTCAGTCAGATTTTTGGGGCACAGTTCAGTTGCCCACACACAGGTATTTTGTGCTATTTGATATACCTACGGGCAAGCCTTGGGATGCATTTGGAACGACAGAGATGCTTGCTTGGGCTTTGGCTGTCAGTGCAGGCTGGGCCCCCTCTGGGCCTTGTGCGTTATCTTGTAGACCCAACCAAATGTCCTGGATATCCAAGGGTAAATGACATTAGACATTTATGTTTGACTAAGTGAATAAAGTGCACGGGTAACTGTTGCCTGAATCACTTTCTGGGTTCCAGTGACTACCTTGCCCAGGATCTCCTTTGAGTTAGTCATGCCAGAAGTCTGCTGCTATTAAGGATGCCCTCCTCACTTCCATCTGCCACTGAAAGTGCCTCTGTCATACAAGAGCAAACGAACTAAGTCATAGATTGCTGTTGACAGTATAGGAACTTGGACCTGTATAATACCTGACACCTATATGTTAACACCTAACTTAGGAGTCAGGCTCGAAGAGATGGATTGTTACTTCCTCCTTTCCTATGAGTTGTGCTTTTTTCTTCTCTCTGCACAATTTGTGCAATACCTTGGAGCATTAGCTAACACTCATTCTAATTGCCAGGGGCAGCCTCTGTGTTCAGTGCTAACACTGCTGCTGAAATAATGTAGCTGCTTTTGACATGCAGAAGCCAAAACAGCCATTGATATTTTGAAGCGGGGTCAGAGAAGAGCTACCACTAGAAAACTTTTCCTACAGTGGAGGAGGTTGATCACTGTGAGTTCAACTCTATGTGCAGAGCAGTGACTGTATTCCTGTGCCACTTTCCAGCAGTGAGGGGAAAAAGGTTACAGTGGTTCAACAGGCAGAAACTCCTAAATGTTACTGCCTCAGACACAAACAAATTGCTGCATAGTCTGCAACCCCTAGTACTGACAAAGATAAGAACAGTGAAAAGGAAAAAAGGGCAATGGCATGATCAAAGTCTATGAATACAAAATGGAGATCATAAGTTTTTGTTATTGGGTGGTCTTGAATCTAACAGACATAATATTCTAAGGTTGGAATGGAAGGTAGGTAAATTCATCTAGAAATAAGTAAGCAGATTCCTGACCAGTGTGTTAATAAATGCTGAAATAGCAGTGGCTGTATGGGCTCTTTGTTGCTGTAAATATTTTAATGGAGATTAGGTGCTTTCTACAACGTATGCTCTAACTGAGAAACAGTTCAGAGGATTGCTGCTCCAGAGGTTCTAACCAGAGCTTCACACTGCTTCTGCACAGTCCCCCAGCTGATGCAAACATGAGAACACCATCCTCCTCGAAAGCCATTCTAATTCTTTTCCTACTTTATCTGGAGCCATCACTGTCATTGCTACCCCATTCCCAGCCTCCTGCTCACCCATGCTCCAGGTGGACATTTCACTGCGGGAGACCACAGGTGAGTGAGGGAGGCCACTTCCAGCTGCCCGCCGTGGTTTTGCCTGACTGACACTTGGCTGAAGTACAGCTCCCTGTGCATTTGCCCACTGTGACTCACCATGCTCCAGGATGTATTTCACAATCTCGCCATTCCCAGTCTTGGCAGCGTGGTGCAACAAGGAGCAGTGATCAGGTCCTTGGATTAACAAATTGGCTCCTTTTTTACAACATTCTATGAACTGGACAGGAAAAAAAAAAAAAAGAGAGAGAGAAAAAAAACATACAGAAGGATAAGATGGGAGGAGCAGAAAAAAAATGTCAGTAAATTTTTTACTGGTTCTCATTGTAAGTCAGTACCAAATTGGAACAAAATAAAATAAAACATAAATTTAAAGCCAGCTTTTAGGCCCTAATATAAAACATCTGAAACCAGAAGTATTGACAATTATATGGATTAAGGAGAACAGTCTGTATTTCCTAAACAATGAGACATTGCAACTCTACTGGTGATGATTTATTGTTTGCTAGCAATGCTTGCAAACCACATCTGGTGAAACTGTTGGAATATATTAAAATATATGTACTTGATACAGAATTCTGGCTTCTTTACTGAAGACTCAGATTTTTTCTTAGCACAGGAGCCAAAGATATTCTTACTAAATGAGAAAATTCCAACTCAAAATTCTACAAGGAGGTGAGGTGACTGTCACGGATCTCCCTTCTCACTCTGCCCCCTGTTCAGGGCTGGCCGAGGAGAAAGCACTAGGTGGGGTAAGAATGAGAAGGGAACAGCAACCAGGCAGGTCTCAGAAGTGCTGCAAACTTTGGGGGAGGGAGGGTGGAATTTGCAGTGCAGATCACTGCAGAAAAAGGAGAGAATTGTGACAGTTGAGGACTCATTTACGATGCAGTACATCTGAGGAAGGGCAAGGAGCTTCCCCATCAAAGCCAGCTCAGGAAAAAGGTTTTCAAGAAGCGGAAAGAAGACACCATTTTTATGACTAGTTGAAGGACTGCTCCCTAGATGCTGCAGCCAAAAGTGCTGAGGCAATGGTATAGAAGGGGCACCTGCAGGCAAAAAGTTGGCCTAACAGCACTGTCATTTTTACAAATGGCTCCAAGCTGGCTTCTGACAGATAAAATTGCAATCATTAATCACAGCCCTCATCCAAGTTTGCGGGCATGTTTTCAGATCCTGACTTGGCTACTCAGACATGCAGCCTGAATAGCTGTCCCATGTGAGACTTTAGTCACTGGGCACAAAAAATTTTGCATGAGTAGTTTTTCCTCCTAAACTAACTATACCAAGGCACTTCATGTTTTGAGACATCTATCAGGTGATAAAACAACCACCTGAGGTTTGTTCTACCCAGTCTGGTGGTTGCCTAGGTAGACTTTGAGAAAGCTAGCACTCGGGGGCTTGGCCACCAACCTCACTCGTGTAAAATATCCTTCTTGTGTAAGGCTGTGTCAGAACTACCCTGCTGTTCAACACTGCCAGTACAGTAATTTCCCTGTTAGCAACTGGCACATTGCTCCACGCAGTGGGCTCTGAATCCTGGGCAAAAAGTAGCTGTCTAACACCAGATCCTATTCACACAAATTTCACACCTCACCTGAATGATGTGTTCCCCTAGTATTCAGGGTTTCCTGGAAAGGCTGTAAAATGGCACTTGCCAGCAGTCTCTACAGCAGCCTATTTACATTTTGAGCAGAGGTGTGATAAAATTTACAGTACATCTGACCAGCAAAAAACTGTGACTAAGTGGGCACTCAGTGCTCTGTACTTACCTTCAGTAGATCACCAGATATGACTGCCTGTAAAAGTGCTGCAAAAGACAAAAAGAAAACTGGTGTCGGGCAGAAAGCATTATGCATACAGCCTCCCAGCTGAGGGCACAGCTCGCAGCCCATGCAAGTTAAGACTGACATCCCCCAGTCCACTTGCATTCTCACGTGCTACCAAAACCAGTACAAACCCTGCACTGACACATATTGGAAAGGCAGAAGACAACCCATGGTGATGAAAGCTGTATGGACATCAAGCCATCATTTCCAGTGCTGTCCTGGAACTGCAGGCTTCTGTCTGAATTTTCCCTTGAGACACTTCTGAGACCTCTCAACAAGTGTCCACAAGGTGGGCCAAATCTCCAGCACCTGAACTACCACTGGAAATACCAGTGTTATCTACACAGAGAACCTGAAGGTGAATTCAGACGTGTCAGATTTTGTCATCCACTGATGGTGGAGTGGTCAGTCAGTCCCCAATACACTGAGAATCCCAAATTGTAGATGATTAAGTGACAAGAGAGAAATTTCTTGAAAATTACTTGTATTACAATAACATTATTAGATGCCAGTGGGGAGCAAGTCCCCTGGGTTTGGCAGGCAGGGTCAAACACAGAGCAAGAGGCAGTCCTCACCTTGTCAGCCTTTGTATTTTAAACAGACATAGAAGGAAAAAGAGACAAATCGGACAAGGGCTCAGAACAAGGCAGGACAGAGCTGCAAACAGCTGGGAGCTCCTCACTACCCACTACTGTTTGGCCTGAGCCTATTAAAATACAGAAGGAAGGCAAAAGCCTGGGACTCTCTACTGCCCAGAGAAGCTGTTACAAACCTACCACTCTGTGGCTATCTCCTCCTTTTTTCCTCCTTCTCCCTATCATGATATACATTGTAAAAAACAATGATGAGTAACCTTTCTGGGAAAGCACTTACGTGGTTTGCATCTTAGAAAGCATTAAACATCTGCCTCAACTCATACTTTTTCAAGAGTGTCTAAGCCCATTTCCACCTTTGCATCTAGGCAGTGCAATCAGATTAAGTGTTTGCTCAAGTGCCATCCTTGATAAAGATGCCAAAAGTTCACGTAAGCAGGAACAAGGCGGGAAAGAGAATCACAGTATAGCCTTGCCTCTGAAAAATAATACACAGGAAACTGCACAGTGGGAATTCCACAATGAGTTTGTTACACCTTCAGAAATGACAAGACATCCAAGCTAAACATTGCAGAAGAGGAAGGATGTTCAAAGGCAACTCAACAAATGTCCCTTTCTTTGAAAACACCTGGGGCTATGTGGCTTTCTGGTCTCTGTAATGCCTCATGCCCTGGCCACACAGCAGTGGGAAAAGCAAAACCCCAGTCCAGCTAAGTCCTGTCTTCAGGAAGCAGTAGCAGCAATTCTTGCAACTTTAGATTTAGGGTAGTTTTTCAGTGACAAAGAGTTAAACTAAATCCTAAAAATCCCCCTGGCATCTGTGAGGGTGAGGACACACAGATTTCAGGAATGGAAGAAGGTAAACACCAGCAAGCAAGAGCTAGAAAAATCTTCAGTTTTATTTTCAGTTTATTTTCATATCTTTCTTTTTTTTCCCCAATAGTTGTAACAATTGCTCAGCCCAAATTAATAGCAGAGCAGAATTTAACTCATGTAATTTGCTTTATCTATATCCCGTTTTTTTTGTCAATCTGGTCTCACTGACACCTTTATTTTTTAGGGTACTGCAGTCTGGACTAGTATAAATATTTTGCACTCCGCACATGTGAAAATGAAATAAACTGGTGACATGAGTTTTTCTTTGCCTTCTACATCCAATTTTTTAAGACATGGCTTCCTTGAAGTCACTTTCCTAAGAGGCAGTGATACATTTTCTTATGCAAGCCACGCTTAAGATTACAGTTCGAAAAAACCAGGAGAGAGAGCAATGATTCTATGAAAAGCCTGACAAGATGTGAAAAATCTGTGCTGAATATCCATAACCAGAAGCTGGTCTGGTGATAAGGCTATTAGGATAAAGCAGCTCTAAAACAAATTCAACATAATTAGACCAATCTTTTCATCTCTTTCCTAAGCCTCAAATCCAGCAAAGCATTTAGGCAAGTGCTTAGCTCTGAGCTAATTACATTCTTTTCACACCAAGTTTACCTGCACTCTTAAAGTTAAGTGTTTTGCTAGAGTAGAACCTATTGGATAAATGAATACATTACAGATCAACAAAACCAGCTGGCATAACAAGAGATTAGACTACAGTAAAATAAATCAGAGCTGTATGCCCCACTGCAGGAAGATTTAGAAGCTATCGAGCTAGAAATGGAGAAAGGTCCTTTAGAATCAGAACATGTTTACATAAATGTACGAATATTGCTTAGCACACTAACCCCATAAACCCAAATGGGACGGCTGGGCATATGGAGGAGGAGGGTAAAGATGGCAAAAATCACCTGGTTGTTAAAGAGGTGGTGAAGCAAGCAAGCAGATGGCATTGACAAGAGAGAGCAGACTGAGAAGATGGAGAAAAATTCTGTTAACATGCAATACCAGGCTAGCTTAAAATTAGAAACATTAAAGTGAGAATTGTTTTATTTCTTCTAAGCAACACTACACTGCTGGTGTAATACATATAATTAACCATGCCATTGTTTTATCATATATAATATACATTCAGGTCTTAAAGATGCCTCAAAAATTACTTGATTTAATTATTATTTTAATGAAGTCCTTATTTTCTCAGTTTCTCCTAAGAAAAGCATTTCTCATTACTAATAAAAGTGGTTTACTACCTTTTATATTTATTTAGCAAGTAGCTTTATTGCTGATGTAAGGTGACAGCTTGGCAAAACTGGCGACTGGAGCGCTCTGTCCCTATTTTGAGGAAGCACTTGGTCCCCAGGCTGCCTCCTAAGCAAAGTTCGACCCTCTCCACTGGTACACCCCAGCAGACAGTCCCTGCTCCGTCACTGACCTCTCAGCTGAAACTGCCTGCAAATGTGTCAGTCCCTGCCCAGGCTGATGGATCTTGACAAAACCAGTTACCTGGTAGGATATGGACAGCACCAAATTAGGGCGATCTGTGGAACAGCTGCAAGGGACTAGCAACGTCTGGTTTCCACTGGGTGGATTTTGAGATGAGATGATGAGACTCTAACTACCCAATTTAGAAAAGAATCTTCATGAAAAAAAAAAAAAGGCAATCAACCAACCAAAAAAAAAAAACCAAACCACCAAAAAAACCCCCAGGAAAACAAAACAAAAAAAAAAAAAACCACAAAAAAAAAAAAAAAACAAAAAAACCAACTACTCAAAAAGTTACTACTAAAACAAACACCAAAAAAACACCCCCTCCAAAACAAATCCCCTCACAGGCATACCTGACTTATAAATTATTACTGAGCAGATAAAAGTGGATAATGCACCAACAAAAAAAAAGCCATGTTGAAAAGGCTGCTAACTGACTGGTGGTAATGCTGCAAGCTAATGCAACTTGAGACAGGATAAACAGCTACTAGTACACCCTCATGCAGAAACAATACTTTTCCTAGGGCATATATCACTCATGTAATTTCTATGTTAGTGTCCATTGCTTCCATTGGAAACATTTATTTTTATTTCATAGTCTAAAAATATATGTTAATGTCACTGAGGTCCAACAAAATTTTTGTTTCCCAGACAAAATTAACTTATGAAATAACAATTGCTCTCTGGCTCTGCATGTGAAGCCAGCATCATTAAAACAGTGCTGCAAAATGAGTCATTAAACACTGGGCATCAGATAAAGAAGGAGTGAAATATTCATACTCAGTAACTTCAGAGGCTGCAAGATGCCTGAGAGGTCTCACAGGGTTGCTTGGATGGTTAAAAGAGAAAATAACTCTCCATAGAAAATAACCTGATTTGCCCTGCAATAGTTCATGTTGTGCTCCACAGACTAAAGGAGCTCTAGAGAAAATTACGTCCAACTCGCAGCACCTAAATTAAGAGTCAAACGAAGTCAGAGAGGGGATCCTTCAGAATGACATCATTCCAGGAGATATGTCTGATCACCTCCAGGAATGACAGCCAAACAAGGGCAAAATGGGAGGTCTTCTTCTAAGGTTTTCCAAGGTGTGATACTCCTAGCACCAGGCAATGCTCATGGTTTTGGAAATTTTAGTTCTTCATATACCATACAAGCGCAGAATGAGAATGTCTCATAAATGTAAGGGCTAACAATTGACTGCAGCACATGAGAAGAACAGAGCAGCAGAGCATCAGAAGCCATCACTATCACCTTGCTCACTTCAAAAGCCATGAAAGTTCTCAGAAGCATCACAAGCAAGGGAAAACCTCAAACGACTACCCTTTTCCTGTATGCCCTGCAGAAAAATTTTCACCTAATCCCAAAGCTGCTGATCAGCTTAACACCAAGGACAGGCACAGGGCTCATCGCCAGGTTACTATCACACCAGAAACTTTGCTGCTAAAACACTTTCAGAAAGAACATGAAGAAAAAAATTCTTATAAACCCTTGTAAGTAACATCTCAGGATCACAAGGTTCTCTGCTTAAAGTAAGTTGACATGGAAGATGTAAAGTAAGTTAGTTGAATAATTATTAGTGAGTCAGTAAGAGGAGATGGTTTGCACTGGAAAGAATCTCAAAGAGCAGGGTAGTTCTACAGCCTGCCACTGTCAGCAGTACAGGGGTAACGAGTCCTTTTACATAAGTAAAAGTTATTCATAAACCATAAATATCCTCCAGATTTTATTAGTCAGATTTCACACCTGATCTGACCCTTTCAATGCCGTATTTGAACGCACTACTTCTGTTACCAACTAAGCTATGCTGATAAAAATGTACAGCAATTTTGAAGTTTTCAACATTTACAAGCAATTCTTTAGTGGAGGCCTAAAAATTGTGACTGAAGGGAGCAGAATTATTTAAAACTATGTTATAAAGTATAAGTACTACACCAAGGAGTTGTCGCATTCATGATTAAAATGCACACAATTATAGACCTATGAATAAAATGAGAGCAGAGTATTACTCACAATAATGCATCCTACCAGAAGCTGAAGAATACCAGCGTATCAATGCATCTAATCAGAGTATGACAATATTTAAGCACATGGGAAATTATGGCAGAATTCAGCTACCATAACTCGAGACCTGGTTGGAGGTGGGTGCTCTGACCAACCTGATCTAGTGGATGTGGCCATCCCTGCCCATGGCAGGGGAGCTGGAACTAGGTGTTCTTTAAGGTTTCTTCCATCCCAAACCATTGTATGATTCTCTGTTCTCAAGCAGAATTAGGGCTCATAAAACCTTTTGCTCTTTCAAAAGACACAGTAAGGCAGTGGATAATCTGAAGTGATCAGCTCCTTGTGGAAGGCTCATTTAACAGACAATGCCTGCATCTGTCCAGCCCTTTCTAAGACAAATCTAATGCACTGATTCAGCATTTGGAGTTGATATGCCATCAGTATTTTAGTGCTGGATGCTTCTTACTTGTTGTAGGCAGCTAAAAAAAATATAAGAGCTTTAGTGTGGGGCTCCGAGAATTTGGGTCACAGTGTTCACCATCATGTCCTGCTGGAGTACTCAGGGGAACTCTTAAGGAATACCTCATAAAATACTGCCTCGTTCAAACCTTGTAGAGCTGCTAATGAAGAAGAAACTATAGGAGAAGGTGACTTCATCAGATTTTTGAGTTATTAAACTTAACTTGGACTATCATTAGCTTCCAGAACATTTCCAAACCTTTATTGCAGTTTTAGACCTTGTGTAATTCCTAGTACTAGAAATTTAAAGCATTACTGCTTTACACATTGAGAAGTTAAAAGCTGACCCTGATTAGAAGAGTGCTTTTACACAGTTGGAGTCATCTGAGCTGTAAAGATGGGCATTACAGAAGAGATAATAAAAGAAGCCCTCAGGGTTTATTTGTCACTAGTTTTACAGAAATCAATAATAACTTCTATTTCAATCAGTCAGAAAGCTATGCTCTCAAATGACTGGAGTCCCTATAGATTATCATTCAGAAATACACTCTTTTCTCTGTAAACAACAATTTGCTCATAAAAGCTTTATGACAAACTGACAGTAATATAACTTATCCAGAAATGTAGAAAACTGACTTTTTTCTACTCTAGCCATGATCTTCAGCCTTGACCTGCAGATAAAAGGGGTGGGGGGTACCACAGGGGTTTGGTTTGTGGATTACTTCCCTTCTGAGAGGACTATGAGAAACAGGCACCTAAGATATAGAGCAGCAAATTCACTTGGTACTTCTGAAGGGCCTGCCAGTCCTATAGAACAATTTCAGGAATTTATGAAGAGAAGTTGCAAATCTCTGCACTCGAGCTTTTACAATCACTTTACCTCTTTCCAACACTTTATCTGCGTTTAAAGTTACAGATGAGAACCCAAACCACCTATAACATACGCATGCCAAACTGTCAACATAACTGAGAAATTAAATTACAAAATTAATAATGCTTTGTTGGAATGACTGTGAGCTCACAGGTCTTTGATCTACAGACAATCTCAAGTCTCACCAAAGCTGATGATGCTTAAATACTTTTCTTTGAAGATAAGCTGAGTGAAGGAGCAATTAAATTTTTCTTCACGTATTTTATGCGCCTGCAAATGGAAGTGACTACTGAAGACCATGAAAAAAATTAATCAGAAATTAAGCCTTTCAGGTTAAGGGGTCTTCTAGATGCTGGCCAAAAAA
>WEIT01016026.1:228190-261526 GCA_013389985.1 Dryoscopus gambensis | reverse complement strand
TAATAATTTAAAAAAGAAAATAAAAAGAAATAAGAAAAAAAGAAAAATACAAGAAAAAAAGAAAAATACAAGAAGGGAAAAAAGAAGAATAAAAAATGCTAAAAGAAAGAAAAATTTAAAAGGGAAATAAAAATAAAAGAGAAAAAAAGGATTGAGAAGAAGGGCAAGGAAAAGGATTAAAAAGGAAGGAAAAAATGCAAAAGGGCGCCTTGTGTGCTGGGGGAGGGTTGGATCCTCACCTGGGGTTGTACGGTGTCATCTGTCATTGCGATCGGTGTGCGGGGCTGGCACTGTCTGTCCCAGCTTGAGGGTCTGGCCTCACGCCTTCCCACGAGCCAAACCCGACATCAAAGGGCACACGATAGGCAATGTGGAGCACACATGGGAGGCTTGCAAGGCTTTTCTGTCAAAATGTGTTTCCTGGCGTTTTTCTGCCCTATCATACCTAGCTCTCCAGCACCCTCACAGGACCACAGAGAAGCAGCAGGGACCTACAGAGATGAGCTGTGAGTATATACAGCATACATACAGCTTCTCAAAGTGGGCCTGGAGAGCTGCTAGTTTCCTTTTTTTCCTCCATGAGGATGCAGTGACTTGCAGGAAATTAGTAGCCATTGTCATTCAGGGGTGGTTTTAATTATCTCTTTGGGACTCTGCAGGTTTTTTTAAACTCATCTCCTGCTACTTTCCTGTACAAATTAGGTATCAACACAAAGTCCACTTCCAAACTCATCCCTCACAATCAATATCTCACCTACTTTGCATCTACATCCCTCTAGCTATCTATATCTACATCTAGTTCAGCCAAACACAGCAGATGTCTCCACCTCAAGTCCAAGGACCTGATGGATATTCCTTTAACCCTGCTTGATGACCGCATGTGACCTGCTCTGTGATCAGCCAAGGTCTGGAGTCACAGACATGGAGTCATTTGACATTGGTTGTAATGGGAAATGGAGAAGGATTTTATGGCTCTGGACTCCTGGAGAGCAGATAGGAGATGGTAAATGGAACTAAGACTATTTGGTTCTGCATACGGATTTTAAAAGATCTTATAAACATTCAAGGTGATAAATTAAATAAAGTTCTGATTTAGGAGGAAGCTGGGAATTTGCAACACATTTCAATGACTATTTTTTTCTATATATTTTTTAAAATTTTTCATTCATTCACACCATGTTATATTGAGAGGTTACCAAAAAAAAAAAAGCAATATGTTCATGTACATTAATTAACATACTGCAGTATACTACAATAAATGCTACATATGTATATGTGTACGCATTTCTCTTTGCCATAGCAAATCTAGAAAAAAAAACTTTAAGTTTTTGCAGAGGTTCCAAGACACAGCATTTAGAAAGAGTCACTGCAATCCTTCATACTGTCTACACCTAGGAAGCTCCTATTACTTAACTGGGACACAAGCCCAGCTCACAAACAGAACAACACTGGGGATTGGGTGGATATCTGATGTTTAAATTTAGACTATCTTTTTCATATCATCATGTCTTTATCAAGTAACTCCCCCGGCACCAGGGAAGCCACTGAGATGCCTGAGGTTCTGCTCCACACATGCACTGAAGCCTTTTGGTCTTGACAGGGCTAAGTGTGTATCTCGCACCTAATCCCATCAGGATTCGCAGACAAAGCATGCCTCCAACCTGAAGGAGCCTGTTCTGGCAGTGCACATGTAACCCATGCTCACACAAACAGGGATCTGCACGAAACACAGTGGCACCAGCAGCCCCATTTCTCAGAGCAGGTTGTTAGTCATGCAGGGATTGAAGGGGCTAGCAATGCCCATCTTCCTCAACTCTCTACTTTAGGGAATTCATAGCCATATTTCCCATAACCATGTTGTGTACCTTACATAATATCAGGCATCCAAAAGACAGAGACAAGAAATAATCCTCTTTCTCTTGGCACTGCACTAATCTCCATATCGTGATTGATGATTCAGTCCCTCTTGCCTTCTCCCTTCTCCTATGGCTCTACCCAGACATAAGTATTCTGTTACAGAGAGTGAGAAGTAAAAGTTTCAGCCTGCTAAGGAACTGAATAAGGTCCCCAGAGCCTCATATCTACATATAAAAAAAGTATTTTTCAGTTCCCGATTAAAAAGATTTATTTTGCACCACCCCAATGCAAGAAAAGACTAACAGCCATTGAGCTGGGCAGACATTCCTGACAGACTTAGGTAATGCTGAGATGTTTGAAGGAAAGTGATGGAAGACCTTGTTCCCAAGAGAAAAAAGAAGGGAGGGTTTTTAAGCCTCTGATATGTCAGTCTGAAGCAGTCAATGCTTTGGAAAAAGTCCAAACTGGACTGCTTCCTTTGGGTTGCATAAAGTGGTGATGGACTTTTTGGTCCTGGGTAAGGGCAGTGTGTAGCTGTGCCCACGTGGCTGGAAAGCATGTCCCAAAAACACCAGAGGAGGATGTCACTTGTGGAGGCATCGCTGGCATGAGCTAACTGCAGCTGGAGTCCCCAGGGAGTGCACACACATCAGACCCCTGTCCTCGAGGACAAATCCTGCAGGCTCTGTGCAGCCATCTCCTCTGTCATCTACAGATGTTGTGATGCCGTCGCCGTGGCTCCTTACCCTCCCTAAGTTCCTTCTTCAGAGCTCATGCTGCCCTTAACATCTGAAAAACAATGTAATTCAAATTTAGACTGGCCTCAGGTACAGTCTTTGTGGAGCCAGGCCAAACTCAGCACAGGTGAGGGGGCCTTTGAATGTGCATCTACATTACTTAGAATGAAGGAACTCAAAGTACCAAGCCCATGCACCTAATACTTGCTGAGGCTGCTTGGATGGGGAGTAGAGCATAAGGTCCAAAAAGCACAACTTTTGAGAGATTTGAACCAAGTCTTCCTTCTGTACATGTCAGTAGAACTTGTCAAAGACATTTATTCCAATTAATATTTTAAGAACCCAGGGTTGGTGCTAAAAGAGAAAGCTTAGTGCCTTACACTGCCAGCCAAACCTAGAATTCACATAGCTGATAATAAGGAGAGGATTTGGGAAGTGTAATTTCTGGTAAGGAAAGGAAGTGGGGAACTATGGTTCATGTGCTCAAGTCCTTAATCACCCCCTACCCCACCCCCATAAAAATAACCACATAGTTTATAATCATTCATAGCAGTTGGAATTGTCTTGACTTTTAAAAGACTTTTTTCATTAGACAACCCTTTATTCCTTATAAAGCATATTATTGATCTTAATATGCAGAAAATGCCGTAGCCAGCAATTCAGAATGTCAGTGCCATTTTTGCTAAACAATGAGAATTGATGAGGTTTGGCAAGACATTAAACTATTTAACACTATAACTCTGAGAAGTCTTTTATGTGCTTGTACTAATAGGAAAATCTTTTAACAGGAAAAATGTTTTTCTCTGCTGCACTAAAAACTCCAGCGAGGGCTGATTCTGTTTGCATTAAACCCAACAGGAGGCTTGTTACCGACTTCAAAGTCAGTTCCAAGAGGAATTCCAGTTTGGAAAATCATGACTAGAAAAAAAGAATCTTAGAGTTTTAGTTACATCACTAGTGCCATTTCAATTAGCACTTAATTACATGCCCTAACATTTCAGAGTGTCTGGGGACAGGGCATTCGGTCTAGCCCAGAAAAGTTGCACATTATCAGCCTGAATACAGTGGATGTGCCAGCTCTTAGAGCATCGTGTCATCTGAAGTATGGGACCAGGACCAGGTGTGGTGCCCAGGCAAGTCACAGGCAGGCCTGGATCATTTACTGCTGAGAGTCTACCTTTGCAACACATTTTTCTTTTAAAAAATTATTTTAACTGCCTATAGAAACCTGGCTCGTACAGCTCAGTTCTGGTACCTTGGCTGATTTGCTGTCCTCACAGCAGTATATGCAGGGTGCAGAATTTGGGTGAAATAGTACAGAAGGCAGCAGGGTATTCAAAACCAGACCATCTCTACACAGAACCTTACAAGACCTAAATAGGTAACTGTGGCAGGGAAAACATGTCTGGTTCAATTCCTTAACTTAGCAAGGAGTATTTACCAGCTGGCTAATTTGCCACATCCTGGTGCATTGTGACCGGCTTAAGGGCTGTGGCAGAGCCCTGGCAAAATGGGGCCATCCTCACCTGAGGATTGCAAGAGTATCTCCAGGTCCTCGTCCATCCTGAGCATTGCTTCAGGCTGGTGCATGCCAGCACTGAGCCCTGCAATATGTGTGTCCTCTGATTGTGAGTCCTTGTATTTAAGACAGAGTAAAATTATTTAGGCTAACTAGACAGTCTAAATGAAAGTTGTGATGAAAAGGAGGTTGTAAACTTCATGCCTATCCTCATCTTTCAGTACTGAGCTTGTGTGAGGGTATTCTGACCTTGAGCACAAAAATTGTTCTTGCCTGCATTTCTTTTAAAAGCTCTATGGGCAGAGCTCAGGGTCCTATTGAGGCCTCTTGGACATTTTAAAAAAGGCAGATACACTTAATTTTTAACAATGGAGCTCATCACCAAGTTTTCCTGAGGTGGACAAATAAATTATGAGCATCATTTTATTCACAAAGATCAGAACTGCTTTTGTTCATTTGCAGTCTTTCCTTTAACCCCAGAAGGCAGCACCTCTTGTAAATGCCATCAGGAAAATAACAAAATGTAAAATCGGTGTCCTGTAATTGTATTTATTCCTATACACAACAAGCTAAAATGCTGGGATCTTTTAATAGTTTTTTCCATATTGGACTCTTTGTTTGGATGTGGTTTTCCTGATGTATCCTAGTAACATGTTTAGTTAATTTATATTGTGTGTATGTGTAGACAGATATACACACATCCATATGTATGCACACACATAGTCCTCATTAAGTAAGTGTTAAACCTCCCACAGCAGAGTTGGGTTTGGAGGGCAGTAGGGCTGAAAGATCCAAGTCTGCTCCCTCTGCAGAGGGGTACCACAGAGACTGCTCCAAGGAGGCACACGCAGCCCCCAGTGAGGATCTGGAACCCCAGTGCCTCTGCTGTGAAGCTTGCTCTGGCTTGTCTACTCCAGGCAGGACTGAAATCCTTATTTCTCACTGGGAGCAAAGCTCCGTGCTTACAAGCCCTCCCAGGAGGGTGGGTGCATCATCCCCCCCATATCTCACTTGCACGTACAGAGACTGGAGCATTTGGCCAGCCCCTTGGTAGCAGAGGGATTGCTTGCACTTACACTGGTGGTGTGAGGACTCCATCCTTAAATTGTTAGAGTATCTGAGCTGTTGCAAGACAAACTCCAAATGCAGAAACATTTGGCAGATGATGAAGAAAAGAGGGATTCCACATATTGCACAGTAAAACACAAATGTAACCTATTTATCTGGTGTTAGAAGACTCACTCACTCTTCAAGGATTCACTCCTTGCCATATCTGCCTTTACTAAAACGAGCAAGTGCTGCTTCCAAGGCTTACAATATGCACCCTTGGAAAAGCGCACACTCCTTATTTTCTCTTTTCTTTTGTTCCAGGCCCACAAATGGATCAAACAAGTCCTACACTGTTGTATTTAGTCTATAGAAAAACTCCCTTCGAGGAAGATTCTGCAGAATTAAGGACTGAGGAATTAGGACTGGGAGCTAAGGAAAGAACCTGAATATCTTCCTTCATAGCTGGTTTAAAAAAGACAGCTGCTTTCTACAGCCAAGCCAAAACTAAGATGAGATGTTCTGAGGTTAAGAAATATGCAGGGTAGTTTTCACACCAAATGTGAAAAATGAGAAATTATTTTAACATATCGTAACTTGCCATAAAAATATATGTTCCTTTCCAGCTCTAAAAGATGGCTTTATAAACTCTACTGCCTTCGATTTGTTAAGGCAGTTCTGTACTGATTTTTTAATTCATATGTTCTTTAGAAAGCATAAGGAAACACTTGATGTTTCTACTATCTCGATTAGTGCTTCATTGTATAAGGATTTGGTTATTGAAACATACACTAAATATTGCACTGTAAAATGTGTTGTGACTTATTCAATACCTTTTGGAATTAATAGAAAAAATTCAAGATTGCAAAAATCGTATTTAATTTTTTATTTTATTTAGTTTAATAAAAAACTCACTTGACCGCGCATTTCTTTGCTTTATTTTCTCATTTAGTGCACATATATTTGAAGAAAAATAGCCGTGTCTGTTGCATATCATCTATCTAACACAAGAAACTGATGCTGTTCTTAATAAGTTACTGAGAAAAATAAACCAGTTTGCACTTTGATTTCTATCACTCCTGGTGAGTGATTCTTCTGGAATAAACATAGTTCTAACACATGTAAACAACATAGGAAATTAATAAAAAAATTCTTTGGATTTCTTTCAGATGCCACATGCTTTATGTAAATATGTGTGGCTTTCAATTTCAATGATTTTCCAGTAAGTAATAAACTTTGTTCATTAAGCATTCTCTTAAACTAAACATTTATTACTTTATAAGTGTTATTTCGACTAAATCAAGTGTATGTCCGTGGTAAGTTGATGCAAGAGATCTGTTCAACCACAGAAGCAGGATGGCTTCTTTTGAGTCTGGAAAACTCTGAGTTTCTATTTAAACTTCAAGGGAACAAGATGCACTATAATATGTTGATTTTTAATGTGAAAAAATGTTGATAATTTATTTTAAAAGTTAATCTACCTTTACCTCATAATCTCTGTGGGAAAATATGGGAAAAATCCCATCAGCTGGATAAAGTTATATATCTTTTCCATGAATCTTGGGTTAGTAGTTTTGCACATAACTGGGTTGGTGGGTTTTTTCACTACCAGCTGTGATTAGTCATTATTTTCCTGGAGGGATGAGTCAGGTATCCTTTCTGAAAACAGAGCTCTTTTAAGTACAATTTTAAGAGCATACACACAAAAATATTTTATGTTTTCTGTAGCAACAGGGAAAAAAAAACATTAAGAAATACTCTCATGATTGTCATATGTGTTTGAATTCTAGAGAAGTTCTTGGCACTGGCCTTTGTGGAGACTTTGCATGCTTAGAAAACCCACCCCCAGGAGTCTGGGTGTGCAGATCCTGATGTGAAAAAGCTCTACCTCAATAAAAAGGACACAACAGCACCTTCATTGCCCTTCCTTACTTGAGGAATTAGGAGAAGATTCCCTGAGAGCTCAGCCAGGGGGACTGCGGGAAGTAGCCTGTTCTCAACCCAAGCTTCTCATGTTGGGGCTGGATTCAGAGAAGCCCCCTGTGCCGCTGCTGAGGGCCCCCTGCTCGCAAGGGCACTTGGCTGAGGCGGCTCCTTTTCCAACAGGAGCTGGGAGGAGGTGGGCAGTGCATGGCCCAGGCGCCTCTGCCTCGGGGGTCACCAGCACACGGCGGCTGCGGCTCTGAGGCCCGTGGGAGAGATTTCGTTGCTCTGCCCGTGTCAGACATCAGCGCACAACCTTGTACTTAACGTGAGTGCTAGGCTTCTGGATTTAATCTCTTAATGAGGCACAGGCTAGCCTTGGGGGACACTGAATCATCGCATTTTCTGGGCGCTAGCTTGCAACCAGCAGCTCTAGCTATTGGGAAGGCATTGGCCAGGAGTCTGCATGAGGTGACACCAGCTCTGAGCGCAGCAATCAAACATTAAAATGTCAGATACAACAGGTTTAGATTTCTTTTGGTTCTGTTTGGTTGGATTGGATTTGCTTCAGAGGTGACTCATTGCCACTTCCTGCATCTCCATGATGGTTCTTTCAGGACCCTGAGCTGTGGATCATGGCTTGCTTCAAGCATAATGCAAAATCTCATTTACATTTTTCATACTGAGCCTTCATCTCAATTAAACATGGCAGGCCAGAGGGTATGAAGTACACATCCTTGGTTCTCTTAGTAGACTGAAAAGAGAACTACAAAGAAAAAGGAAAAAAAAAAGAGAGAAAAATTTTAAAACCCCCTCTGGATATATAAAGGAAGAAGTCAAATTCCAAAAGCTCACAGGAATCCAGATTTTCCAGGCACAAGAGAAGTGACATTATCCAAACAAAACCCTAACACAGCATGTAAATGTGATGAAGAGTAGGGCTGGTATTTTCAGGAAAGCTATAGACAGATATGTAAATACAATCAAATTGGGAACACATTCTAGAGATTAAAGAGATCTGTGTAGCACTAGAAGAAAGGAGCAGCAGATGTAACTGCTAACAACAAAAGAAGGGATTTCTGGCCAAAGTTCAAGATTTTCTTGCATCCAAGCGCATTGTGGCAAATGAATCTGGACACAGTAAATAATTTGTAGTGACTTGTAGATCCAACTTTTTTTGTTGTTATTCGTGAGCTAGCTACCATTTACCAACATACTGACTTTTATAAATGAGCTTCTTCAGAGCTGTTCAGCAAACACGCAACACAGATGTATTCCTATCTAGGCAATGTCACTGCTCTCTTAAACTGAGCTGCTGCAGTGGCTGTGAGATGGGCAGTGACCAACAAGCAGTGATGACTGAAGATGAGCAAAAAGATCTGTGCTCTGAATAGCAGATTTCCAGTAGGAGAGAGGCATAAACTCCTCTGAAGCTGATGTTCAAGCTTTAAAGAGGGCCGAGGCACCATGATTCATAAGGCTCTCCGGATGAAGGAAGGGAGCAACATGACGGAGAAGACACTTGGTGGAGCAATGGCCTGGGAAAAAAGACTCTTCAGGATAATCCAAATCTGATTTCAATTTCTTGGTGTCTGTAGTGAGGGGTGTCTGGACATCTTAACAATAGGTATTAAGCAAGTCATTAAAATTGGACTGTATAATTAGGAGATTTTGTCAGGTCAAGACAGGCACTAAATGTCACCTCAATTTCCACACAGCTGAGAGCATATTAAACACAGAAGCAGAGTGCTCAGTCAAAACTAAACTGGAAATAAGACCCACCTTGACAAGCCTCCTACTTCTACTGGTCACCTGAAAAATATCAACAGCATAACATTATTAATCTAACACTCCTGTCTGTGTGTTGTGCAGACCTGAAGCCTTAGGGGTTAGGGAAGCCCACAGAAATGTTGTATTCAGTGTCCACATATACTTCACAGGTCTCCACAGCCAAGGATGCAGTTTGACAACTTATAAGTAGATAAAAATTAGGAAAGCGAATGCAGATGACAGGGCCTTACTGCCTGCAACAAGAGGATCTTTGTCTTGTGTTATTGAGTGATCCTGAGAGACAGAAAGGGCTACCACGTGGTTCCAGTGGGAGACAAAGAAAAAAGCATCTTCTGACCATTATTATTTTTAAGGGACTGGCGGCAGCAGATCTTCTAGATCTGGAAGAAATGGAGCTGTGGGGTGGTGACAACGTGGAGTTTCTCTGGTTCCCAAGATGTTCTATGCCGATGCCATAAGCAAGCAAAGCCATGTGCAGGGGTTGCCATGTGCTGGGTGTCATTCTGGCAGCCTGGCCACACGGTGCTGCCCCAGCCCTACAAGATCACTGCCACGGGGAGCTGGGTCTGCCAACCCACGGCTACCTTCCCATGGCACTAGGCATTCTGCTCTCCCTCGCTTGCTGTAAGCCACCGTGCCATCTCAGACTGAGACTACACCACAAACCCAAGCTCTCATTATCTTTACATTGGGGATGGCAGTAGATTAAACAATGAAAAAGTAAGATCAATTTTTCTATTTATTATTCAGACTAAATAATAACTTGACACACAATACCTTTATTTTTGTAAGATCCTGTTCTGTCAAACAAAAAGGGACCAGATAAAGCAACTTTACATATAAATTTGCTTTTTTTTAAAGTCCTAAAGTCTGCATTCAAGCATTGCTATTGATGATCCAGCATGCTAAATACTTTTTAATATCTTATTACAAAAGCTTTCCAGCTTGCTTTTAAAAAAATGAAAATCTGGTTTAATATAAGAAGCCTGTAAAATTGCCAACTAAAAAAGAACATCATTCTCTCTCTTTATTTTTTAAAATTATTTGAAATGCTTCTGAATTCCCAACATACTTATTGAGATCCAAGGTTATGATCTAAGAGAAAAGATATGTTCATTTAATTAAAGTAGCCTTTTACATTTTTTAAAAGTTACTTTTGAAACATTCATCTTGCCATTTATGAGCTTTGGGAGTACCAGAGGCTCTGGGGAGTGCTAATGACATACAGATAGGCATGTGCTGCTCTCACCTCTGCTGTTTCCCTGGGACTGATTCTTCGTTGCTTGTGCCATGTGCAAAGTAATAATAATCTATGTCTGTTTTGTGGAGCTTTTCCATCTTTGGTTGCAAAGTAGTTAATGCTGTGTTGCAGATGGGAAACAAAGGCACAAAAGATGAGCTGATTTGTACTATAGGTCAAACTGCAGACTGGTGGCAAAGCTTGTCCTTGAACAGTACCCTCCCAAGTGACCTGTGCTAGGTGTAAAAGCCTACTGTCTGAAATTGCTGTCTTCTCCACAACTCATTGCTGCTGCAAATGCAAAGGATGGAGAAGCACATTCATTGATTTCAGTGATTTATACTGCATCGAAAAGGTCAGCCCCAGTGCATATTCAGCATAATTAAAAGATCAATAAGAGATCATCTTCAACTGGTATTTAATAAAAGATCAGATTGGCAGTTTCCTCTTAGCTTCAAATAGACTTCAAATAGTGTCTTCAGAGCAACACTCTGGTCACTCTTTTGGAACTGTATAAACACAGCCACAACATGCCAGCCAGCCACCCAGCCACCCACCCTGAGTGCTCTTCCCTGGAATTCCGTTTTATATCTACTACATCGGCAGAGTAAATGGAAAGCAAATGGAAATCCAAAACTGTGCAACAAAATGAAGAGATTCGTACAAAGGGATCTCTGGCTCTCACCAGACAAATGGTGAAACAGTTTGATTTTCTTCTCTTCCTCGAAGGTTAAACCATGCTGGCCTCCCTCAGAGTCACAGATGTACTTACGAGGTCTAGCTCCGTGCCTAATTTCCAGAATGCTGTCTATGATGGAGCCTATTTTTAAATAACTTCCCTTCCATCTTTGAAATCAAAGAGAGGCGTATGTGATGTAAAGAGCAGCCTAGGTTCAGATAAAGTTTTAAAACTTATAGGAAGGAAATAAAGCACAAGAGAAGGATGGTCTAGCCGCCAAGATAAGGCTCATAAATTTGCAGGCTTAAGGGTAGATGAGTTGGCAGAGTGTCATTCTTGCACATACTGTGGGTCACTAAATTTTGCCCTGTCAGGACTGCATTGAACTCAGACTGACTATGGCATAATTGGGATTGGTCCCCACTTTATTTTGTCTCAGCCTCAGTGAAAAACTAACCAAATCCTCATTGTGCTGAAAGAAAACTTTCAGGAATGGGGGTGGAAGTACAGTGAAATTTAATTAAAAAAGCTTTGGCTGGAACTGTCTGGGATGAGAAGCACATCAAGGCCAAAGCTGGAGGATCAAAGATTGTGTCTGTGGTGTCTTGCTCGCTAGAGGCTTGATCCACACCGTGGTGTGAGCGCTGGAGCAAACGTGTCCTCCCTACCAGTGCAGGGAGACCGGCACACCTGGGCCATGCAGGCAGCACGCATGCAGGGAATGCAGAACCCCCATGCAGGGGCACCAAGGTGCAGGCTGTGGGCAGTGTGTGCACAACCACAGCCACAGAGCTGCCTTTGCTCCTTGAACCTGAACTGCATTGCCACCCCCGGGAAGTGTCACTCCTCAAAAAGGCTGGGTTTGTAGCAGAAGAATATTTTTGTCTGTGGGGCACCCCAAATGTCACATCTTCAAATACCAGGAGTTCTCCTTGTGTTTCCATGCTCTGATAAGACACAGTGCTGGGAAGAAAAAGCAAAACCAAGGCAGAAGCCTTCCTCAACCCATCATTCCTCTCCGTGACTGTTACCATTGCAGCAGTTTGCAGGGAAAAAGCAAGGAATGTATCAGATGAAGGCCAAACAGCAAGGTTAGACTGAAAAGTTAGACACCCCTTGAGTGTAAACTGGTTTGCTTTCTCTCTACAGGCTCTCTTTCTATTCTAAATACAGCACCTGGTGCAAGCCTGGTGTGCAGATGGCCCTGCCATGGTGCACACAGTATGCAGCCCTCCCAATCTGGCAGGCAGCTGTTTCACTTTCTTTTTGCCAGGATTGGTTTTACTTTTCTTTCCCCTTTTCTGCTCCCTCTGTACTCAGCCTTACCCTCCGCATTGTAAATTGGAAGAGCAGATGTATAATCTGGGAAATTTTCCACATCCATCTTTTAAATAGGAAGGTGGATAAGCTAACTCAGCTCTTTAAGGCCCCAGTTCGGAAAAAGCACTTTAGGCACATGCTTAAGTCCTGTTGATTTAGGAAAGGCAAAAAAGGCTGGTGATTTCATAGGTCTTAAACACATGCTTATATGTCCTTCCTGAAGAGCAATATGCACCTGAACAGTGGCCCAATTATGCCAGTGCAGAAGGCATGAAAACAAGTGTTCACTGTAAAATACACAAGCCAAGTGATGTCCTAGTTTAACTCTTTACAATGGTAACAGTTTCATTGATTTTTTGAGGTCAGAGAAATGTGCTGATTCTAGAGACTTGTTAGTACTGAGGAGCTCAAAGTCAAAAGAAAATATTTAAATCCCCAAATCCTCCAAACTTCTCCTATGCCAATAAACTCTTGCAGCCCTTATCCCTCAATAGAACTTTGACAGCATTACCTGACCAGGCACATTCAGACTTTAAGAAGGAGACAGTGAAAGTAGCTAAAGATTCCTCACTAGGGATGTTTTCCTCAGCTGCTGCAATACCACAGAGGTATGTGGTACAGCACAGGCAATTTCAGTGGTCAGCCAACCGGACTTGGAAATGGGCAGCAAACTAGCGTGATCTGCTCCCTGGGAGGAATGAGTGAGCTGCATGCAATGCAATGGTTGTCCTCTCACACGTGTATTTTTGGGCATCGTTTTCCCTCCCTCCCAGCCCCTGCACACAGCCTTGCAATCCAGCAAACCCACTGTCATTGTTCCTCTGCAATAACAGAGGAGGAGACCCTTTATCTCTGGAGGACACCATGAGAGGCTGGGCTCACCTTTCTGTCCCTAGCTGTCTGTGCTCACAGCTTCTCATCCTGTTACCAATGAATAAGAGCACCTTGCAGGCTGCCCTGTCTGGAAACACCTTTCAGTGTCCCAGTGTGAATGAAAGGTGGGGAAACTGCCCCAGCCCAAGGCCTTTCACCATTTTTCCCACAGCCCTGTCACTGGCTGTCTCCTTTGGTCTGTTGCCCACTGAGCTCCAAGGCCCAGGCTCTGGGGGCACAGTGTGAGCGCGGCATCTGAGCCAGCTGCTCTTACTGAAACAGGCAGAAACCTCACCTGGGTATTTCTGACAGAGTCTCCCCAAATGCCTAGCAAACAAAGCAAAGAAGTGAAGCAGAGCTAGCTCCTGTGAAGCTCCTGGGCAATCACCACTGCCACTTTCAGGGTCCTCTCTCCAGGGAAGCAGACTTCCAGCCTTTATGAGTGTTGTGCCACAGATCAACAAGCACAGAGATACAAGTAAAGAGATTTGGCTTTTGTCAGAAGCCTGCTGGCTCACGATTTCTGCCAAGAGGTTGTTCTGCAGGTCTCTGTTTGACTTTCACTTGTTTTATACTGTCTTTCAGGAAGATCTGAGGAGAGCAGTCAGCCAAGGCTCTCCTTCACTGTCCTGATGCACTGAACCAAGGTATCAATTGGCAGAAGTCAAACCAAGGAAGGAAGAAGAAATTTGGATAGAGAAATTAGTTCAGAGGCGGTTTTACTTTGTCTTTTTCCCTTAATCATAGTCTGTGGCAGATTACTAGAGATCAGCTTTCATTGCAGCTGCCTATACTGTACTTGACCTATGCAGTAAGAATTTGGTCCCCAAGCCTGTAAGTCAGGCATTCTAGCCTAGCTCTGATTTCTCTTAAACAATTTTAATTAAACAAGGAAAGAAAAAAAGTGAACTGACAGTTATAAATAATGAAGTGGAAATGGGTTATGAATACAATAAGAACTAATTAAACAGTGAGGGTAAGAACATGTTGATTTTTTTTTTGGTCAGACTTTTAAATGAAATACATGTGCATTAAGGAGGGATTTAAATCTGCTATAAACACTTTCCTTCAGAGCACAACTCATGGCAGCTGTTAGTCACATCACTACTGCATCAGGCTTCAGACACCAGTGAACAGTGCAGGGTAGGGACCTGTATGGGACACCATAGGAAATGATGCTGGAGAAGTACATTGTGCCTTCTGTTGTAGATGTGCTTGCACACGTGTACACTGAACCTGTGGAGCAGCAAGTACCATAAAGCCAAATCATTCCCAAATGCTAAGAGGCTTCAGCCTGTTCTAATAAAAATATCCGTATTTTCCTAGCATGTTACTACTGAAGATGTGCAAATAACAATAGCAATATATTGCGCCGCAACAAAAATGAAATCACCGGCAAGGGACCATCCCACAGACCACCTGCAGATTATATATCACTTCTTTTCAGAAAAGTTGGAGCAGAGGGGAAAGGGGATTATTTTATTCCACAGAAACTGATGGCAGCAAGCTGAAAATGATACAGGCAATACTCATTTCTCATTCCCAAAGGGAGGAGCAAGGGCCAGCTCAGAAAATTAAAAGGCTTTACTGAAGATTTTCCTGGAAGTATTCCTCCACAGGCTCCTTAGTGCTGGTTTTGAGGCAAAGAACAGTAGGAGCACTGAAAGAAGTGACTGAGACAGTAGCTGACCAAGTAGCCTCTGCCTCCCCTTACCCAGCCTTGCGAATCCTGTCCCATATGAATCCACACTCACAGACTCCCACCCACGTGTAAATGGATGGCTGAGCAGCCCCCAAATTTTATTCAGAACTGGCTACCTGCCTCCAAGCTTGAGACTGACTCCAGGCTTCCCAGATTCTGCAAAGCATGCCTCCAATTCCCTCACCATGTGCTTGCTGCTTGTCCACACTGTCTTTGAGTTTATCATCTCCAGCAGAAAATGTCATTGAGCTAGAAGGTCTGGTAACACCCAGCAAACCACATTTTTCCAATTGTCTTACAGAGCGGATTGTGTGATGTGGTTGCTGTGGAGACTGTCAGAGGTGCAGCAGTATATCTGAGAACGAATCACTTCATACATTCCTCGTTTCTTACACATTTCCCTAAATAAGCGCCAGTGACACGGGAGGCAGAGGTAGGAGGATCTGTGACCTGAGCCATCACAATGAGAGCAGTGGGCTTCACCTGATCCTTGGCAAGTCCCCTTCAGCCTCTGCTCCAACCTTCTTCCTGCACCTTTGCTCAGAGGGACTCATATCCAGGAAGAAACCTTGGAAGGCCCTTTGATAACCTGCATTCAGAGTGCTACAAAATAATTTGGCCCATCTATGCAAAAAATGTCTTTTTCCTCAAAATGGAAGGGCTGTATTTTCATGGAGCTCACTTGTGCACAGAAAGTCTCATTTATGAATCTACTACATGCAGTGAAAATGTGCCCTTTTTGTGAATAAAGCTCCAACTGTCTGCTAACAGTGCTAACAGACTGACATCATTCTGCAAACATTTTCGCGTAATACAGTCTCTGACAAGCTTTGTTTCCACTTGGGTCAAATTACTTGGAAAAATCACACTTTTCCCATTAAAGAATCTTTTCTCTTTAAGCAGTTTCCAATGTACTCCACCCCACCAACTTCCAGCTGGAGCTGGCTCACTTTTCTTGGCCCGGTCCAAAGGCCAGAGCCCAGGCAGGTCTCAGCGCCAGGTTAGGTGGGAGCCAGGCAGTTGTGCTCAGTTCAAATATTAATCAAGATTACAATTGCTTAAGCAATTTCAACTCTGACCACGGTCTCCAGCCAGCAGAGGTTAGAAAGCTCTGCACCTTTGTGAAGAAGTAATTTGCAGAGATTTACAAAGCAACACTTTAACTCCCTACATTGACCCAGAGATTTAAAGTCAGCTGAGTCTTGCACAACGGTTATTTGAATAAGTAAAAGCATCCTAAGCTACCAAGTAAGGTCTAGCTTTACTGATACACTCTGGGTACTTCATATTTTCTAGCAGCACAAACCGAGTTCACAGAGACCAGTTTGTGACACAAATAAACTGAGAGGATCAATTTTGCCTGCAGTAGAAAGTTGTGACAAATGTAAGTGGACTAGCTGTGGAGGCTTGATGAGTGCTTTGAAGATGAAGAGTGAAGAGAACTTGTTGCCATGTAAATTATCGATTGGCATATTTTCAGAAAGAGTGGAAGCTCTTTTGTGTGGCTGTGGGTTGAACTGCACACTAGGCTGCAAATGGAGCTACAGGAACAAAGCTTATTTCTGTATATGTCTGCTTGAGAGTAGCTGCAAATTCAGAGCTGGAAATCAAGTTCAATTCTCATTTTGATCAAATCTGTCCAAATTGTGGGAAGGCAACAGAGCAAAAAACATCTCTGCTCAAAAAATTCTATGGGTAAGAAATTAGTCCTTGTACATTATCTTCTCCGCAGGAAAAAACTCGGTTTCAAGAATTTTGGCTTGATTACTTTTGGTGTGGCTAATGACTTTTGTGTCACTTCCTCTATGAAATTTTCACTCTGACACCTTTATAGTTGATTCACTTCCCGAATTACTGAATAATGCTAAAGTTTTTTTAAATGAAAAGGCAAAGTTCAAGCACTGTCCACATGCAAACTCGTGTCTTTGAAAAAACTGTAAATGTGGACTCTTCAGTCTCACAAAGATGTATTTTGCTCCTAGAAATAATTTGTTTCTATTAGCTGTTATAATCTGAAAAGTTTTTCTTTTTTTTTTTTTACACCAAAATAAAATACATGTTTTCATAGTGTTTTCTGCCAGCTTAAAATTTTTATTTATTTTTATTACTTTTGTAGAAAGCAGGTAATTTTGCTATCCCCAATCTACAGATGGGAAAATGCAGCACAGATATTGTAAGGTGGTCATACACTGTACTGATGGTGAAGCGGGCAGAGAACTTATGGCTTCAGAGGCTCAGTATATGCTTCAATGCTTCAATATGAACTGAGCAAAGCTGTTCTGCCCAACATTTTTGTAGGTTTGATGACAACATGAATGGAGTTGAGATCGCTTATAAAGCAATTTCTGTAGTCTATGCATCCTATGAAATGGGAAGAAACATCAACTCAGTATAAAATTCTTCAAGCAAAAAAAATAGCACTGTAGTAAGAGCTGTATGCAATTCAAACAACTGATTTTTTTTTAACTTTGTCTCCATTCATTTCTGTACATTATTTGTATTTGCATCGATACTCGTATACCATTCTTCTAAATATCCTCTTGGGGAATAGGTATGTCCTTCCTCTGTTTCTTTTCATGTTACCCATGTTTAGAAGTTAGAATGCACTCCTTTACCTAAAAAATTTATTGTTATAAGGTTGCTTCTGTGCTAAGGTTGTTGCTATGCTAAAATGTGTTTCATTTCAATAAAAATTGTCTGTGAAGATGGATGTAATGATTGTTGCATAGACACGTAACTTTCTTCCCTTAAGGAAAAACAGAAGTCACACAGAAGGGATGAGCGACATAGATACTGCACAGAAGTACAGGGGAAAGAACCAGAGCCATCATTTATTTATTCATAATGAAAAAAATCAATACATTGTTTTAAATTATTTGGGTTACATAGAGGAAGGAAGGAGGGAAGTGAAGAAAGAGAGGTGCGAGAGAAGAAGGGAGGAAAGTGGGAAGGGAGGAAAGAAGGAAGGAGGAAGGAAGGAAAAGGGAGGCAGGAAGGGAAGGAGGGAATAGTTTAAAGTTAGCCACTAAATCTGATCAAGGGACCGGCTTTCTAGAATCCACAGCAGAGATCTAAGGAGACCTGAGGAATGTGACTTTGCTATGGTGTTAAATGGCTTCCAGAACTGACCCTTGTCAAGTAGCTACAAGCATGGGCAGAGCAGGTGTGCAACTCTCTGCACACATCTATAGAAACAGGCCCTAAGAAGCCTATGTTTGAAGTGAAAAGGTTAAGGAAAAGTTCCTGTGGGCTGTCTAGCTGACTTGTCATTGATGAGCATTTGATCTTGCATTTTCAGCCTATAGCCAGGCTTGCACTGAATAATCACATTGCTTTACAGACAATCAGATATTCGCATGGTACTTTGCTAGCACATATTGGGAAGTCTTCAACTAAAGCAGCCCTGTTCAGACTGAGCAACTGCTTCAGGATTAAATTCTCCACGGACTCCATGCCCCTCAGTGTTACCATAAGCATTTGTGTTCAGCACAGCAAGTCAGGAAAAAAACCATATACAGATATAGGGTAATCAATTAAGGGTCCTTCTTCTTTGGATGCAAATCTGTGTCATCCATTTGTTTGGGTCTTTTTGAGAGAAATTGATCACTCCTTAAAAGTGCATATGTCTTTCAAACTGCTCTAGAGGTACTCTAAAAGGATAATTCAGATTTAGAGATTTACATTATAGATGTCTATAACTGGATCACGGTCTTAACAGAGGTAGCAAAAGTTATGCGGATAATATCCTTTATTGACTAAGCTGAGATGTTAGCTAATGCCTTGAAGGTCCTAGCTCCTTAAGCTTACCCTCAGCATGCTTATCATCCCCTGACAGCAGTGAGCTCAGCTCAGAAACTCAGAAGTGTTTGCAGCAGCTGGTTTTTTGCAAACTTCCCCCTCAGAGCACTTGGTCTGGAACTGGGTGATACAGTGTCTGATCTACTTGCAGCCTCACAGGGTCCACCCTCTTACAAGGATACCCGAAACATCAGGCTAATGGGACACTCACCCAACTCTCAGCTACAATTCGGCTGTTCTGCAGTTTGGGATGCCAAACTCCTTCCCCAAACTGACAGAAGTGTGCTGGCATCATGAGTCTGGTGGTAGCCAAGTGGAAAGTCAGGTTCCTATCTAATGTAAAATAGATCCACATAATTGTCACAGGGGGAAGGGATAAGTTTCCTCTCTTCCTCAACCCACAGCTGGACTGAAAAATTAAGCTCCCAGTTGCCTTTTCTCCTCAAGCCTCCTTGATGTGCTTGACATGCTTGGCTGCCCCGCCTTCTCTGGCTTGAGCTCCTTGCCCAAAGGCAGGATGGGCACTGGGGCACACAGCAGCAGCACTGACTGGGATGGCTCCCTCCTCCCTGCTTGCCTGAGCCCCACAGCAGAGTGAGAATCAGCGGCTAAATTAGCAGTCCTAGCCTGGGCCACTGTCTGAGCCAAAAGCAAACCAACACAAATAGTCTCCATAGCATGTGCTTCCACATGCTGCTGACACCTCTGGAGGATTTGAACCCTGGAGGTACAGCAGAGCTCCAAGAGCCACAACCTGTCCTTTGCTGGCTGGGCTTGGCAGCAGCCCTGCAGGGCCACACTTGCCAGTCACAGTGCAAGTACCCCATCTGGCCCCAGAAGTGTTTGGTTAGCTCAGTACCCTGCCAGCGTTTGCTTTCAGACCCAGCTCCAACGCTGGCGGAGACATGTACAGCATCCTTTCTGCTCTCACCTGACATAACATATGGGTGCTCTTCTGTATCACCCTCTTTCTTATCTGCTGATAGGGGTATCAAAAAACCTGCTCTTAGTCCTAAGCAAAATGTCCTGGCAATGCTCACAGTACAGCTTGTGCATTTGTGTCACAGACATTTTTCACCTACATTGCTGCAGGACACACCACAAAGTCCCCTGGGATGTGTCAGGCTCAGGTGGTCCACTTCTAGTGCGGCTACTCCCCAAATTGACTCAGTCCAGTCAGCCCCAGATTGTCCTGCCCTCAGGAATCAGTCTTGCCTGAGTTTGCCCTCAGTAGACACCAGAGTTAAAGGCATCCTCTCACCTTTCTACTACAACCCTTCCAATATTCTAAGAAGAAACAGAAATCCTTTCTCAGTAAAGAGCCCCAAAAAGGTGTGCAACATGATACAGTCCCATGTGAGCAGGATTTCCTGTCTGACATCTGAACATTGCTTAAGAATCATTTAGCCTATTTTTCCTTCTAGCATGTAACATGAAGTTTTCCATTTGTTACTACTTACAAACAAGTATCATGATTAATTTGACAAATAACTCCACACTGAATACCTCTGCTGGAATTTTTCTTTAAAGGCTACATCATTCTGGACTAGTTGTTGGAGAAGGAGAAACAACCTCCTTGACAACAGATAGAAAGGAGCTCATTAGGAATTAAATAGATTTCTTTTCTAGCTGTATCATGGTTTAATCTTGGCTGGCAACTAAGCCCTACAAAGCCACGTGCCCACTCGCCCCTGGTGGAATGGGGGAGCGGTAAGAAGGATAAAAGTGAGAAAACTTGTGGGTTGAGATAAAGACAGTTTAATAAATAAAGCAAAAGCAGTGCAGACAAGCAAAGCCAAACAAAGAATGAATTCACTGCTTCCCATGGGCAGGCAGGTGTTCAGCCATCTCCAGGAGAGCAGGGCCCCATCACACCTAACAGTGATTCAGGAAGACAAATGTCATCACTGCAGATGTCCCTCCCTTCCTCCTTCTTCCCACAGCTTTATGTGCTGAGACAGCACATGATATGGAAGAACCTTTGGTCAGTATGGGTCAGCTGTCCTGGCTATGTCCTCTCCCAAGTCCTTGTGCACCCCTAACCTCCTCACTGTCAGGGTGGGGTGAGGAGCAGAAAAGGCCTTGACTGTGCAAGCCCCGCTCAGCAATAACTAAAACATCACTGTGTAATCAGCACTCTTTTCAGGAAAAATCCAAAACATAGCCCTAGACTAGCTACCATGAAGAAAATTAACCTGTCCCAGCCAAAACCATCTCAACCTATGTCCCCAAATTTGGTTATATACACGAATGAAATTTTGTCCCCACAGATCGCAGAGGTCAGTGGGAATTCCACTTGCCAAAGTTAAAAGGTTGAGAATCAATCCAAGGTGAAAATTATGTTTTTCTGGGGGAATTATAAATTTTCAATGGTATAACGCAAGCCTGAGATTTCTCTTTGAACAGAGAATTTCCCGAAGAAAATTGTCTTAATTTTCCTTTAGCTATGTATATCAATAATGAATACAAGACTAGCAGTCTAGTCCCATGATACTGAATAAATTACTACCCACTGGATCATAAATCAAGTGTTTGCATAATTTGGCTATTTACAAATCAAGTCTCAGTCCAGAAACCACTTTTTCCCAATGCAGTCATTGTAGTTAAGCGAATACTTGGAAAACATACAAGATCTCATCTATTTATCAGTTTCTTTTCAAACAGCTGTTCGTATCTGTGCTAGAAGGGAAGATGCAAAATGTTCTTGGACTGTATTCAAAATATGAAAATTATCATAGTAACAGTGGGAACAACAGAAACCTCATGCAGGGGATCCAGCTTTCTTTTCGCTCACTCTCAGGACACAGATGCCATTGAAACAGAGCCTCCCAGGAGGATGTTTTGATAGCACAAAGCCAAAGCACCTTTTCCTGGCCAAGGGATGGCTGCATAGGGAGCAGCTGGCACATCTGATGGTTCATGCCCAGCTCTGTCCTTACTTCCAAAAAACAGACTGCAAGTTGCTCTCCATGATGCCTTCTCCAGCTACCTAGAAACAGAGACTAGACAGGAGTAAGGGAATTAAAGTAGGTATTTATTTGAAAGGCCTTCAAAGGTACACCCTGGGGAGCCAGAGGCTACCTCCAAAATGGACCCCAAGATGGATGACCGCTCACGAGTTCTTCACACTGTTATAGGTTTGGTCCATTTGCATTTCAGCATAAACTCACCAATTAAAACTTAAGCTTTCTTTAATTTCTCCACCTCTGTAGAGGCCCTAGCTTACAGCTTTGGGCCTAGGACAATCTCGGTGTCCTTGGACAGCAGGCTCAGAGAAGCTTTTTTGTGTCTATCTGGCCTAAGATAGCAGCAAACAAGCTACAAGAGACTTCAGTTACACACTAGGCAATACAGGATTTGAAAAAATATAAAAGTTAAAACCTAAGGCATCATCCACTTCTGGAAGGGGACTAGTAACATATGCTGCTTCCCTCAAATGCTAGTTTAATGAAGGGATTTGCTGCTAGAAAAAAGTGTGCTGAGGGACTTACGGAAAGTTGGGCCAGCACTCACTCCAAAGTCAGCATTGACCTGAACCCCTCCAAAAGTACCTGTCAGAGGACAGCGGGTGACTCCAGAGAGTTTCTATCTTTCCTTACACTCAGTACAGGTGTTTCACTCTGCTCAGATAAAAAATTATGGGCCAGAATCCGCTCAAAGTGGGCATGCACCCCTAGCCAGGGTGTTGCGGTATGCAGAGTTTCCACTCGTGTAAATGGCAGGGTAAGGACCAAAGCAAGGAGTCAGCTTGCTTGGAAGCCATGCCTCCAACCTCATTCCAAACAGTTGTGTAGAGCCATAATATTGTACTTAGAAATACATTTGAGTTTCCGTGGTCATTTTTAGATGCAATAAACTGATGATAGCCATGAAAGCTGGAATCGGCCACTGTTCTCATTTCCAAGATAAACATCTTAAAATACATTATGAACAAAATAAACCAGACCAAGTTGCTAGTAAGGTTTCCAAGAGTAGGTGGCTTGTTTTGAAGTTCCATTAATGTTGTTAAATTTGTTTTTGTGCCAGCCTGCCAAGCAAAAATATTCCAAGAGATAACATAAAGGTACGTAGTCAAAAGAAGAATAAACCCATTATTCATCTACTGCAAGGCATTTGGCCACAATGAAGTAAGAGATGAAGAATGGAAAGTTGTTGACGTGTGCGGAAGATGCAGATTATTTTGTGGAACGTAGCACAAAGTTTAGTGCTATCTATTAAAAAAAAAAAAGAGAGAAAAGATTGCTGGGTTGTGGGAGAAGGAAACCAGCTACCCAGAAGACAGAGGAAGCCCCACAGTCACAGCAATGTCATCCTGGGTTAATTTATCCAAGTTAACCAGTGTGCTGCCATGCACTTGGGTAGGATACACAAGGTATTTACTTCTCACACCTGCAAACCTCTTTCCATCTCCTCTGTAACAACCATTTAAAAAAGTAAAAAAAGAACACCTTCAACTATAAAATACTAGAGGATGAGAATATTCAAATTTTTTAAAAATTCTGTTCATCAGCACGAAATCTTCAGCTTCCAGAGAAGCCTAGGAAGTGACCCACAACTCGCACTAACATCAGCAATCCATTCAAATCTAACTCAGGAGGAAAAAGAACTGCAAAGCTAAGGCTCAAAATGAAACATGTGAACAGGCTGTAGAAGTACCACTGAGAAACATCCAGCATCAGAAGGCTCCTGGGAAAAGAGACGCTGCCAATACTTGAATAATACAGCTACTCTTTGCAATTCTTACATCTCAGCTTTTCTCTTTTCTTTTCTTTTCTTTTCTTTTCTTTTCTTTTCTTTTCTTTTCTTTTCTCTTCTTTTCTTTTCTCTTCTTTTCTCTTTTCTTTTCTTTTCTTTTCTTTTCTTTTCTTTTCTTTTCTTTTCTTTTCTTTTCTTTTCTTTTCTCTTCTTTTGTCTTTTCTTTTCTTTTCTTTTCTTTTCTTTTCTTTTCTTTTCTTTTCTTTTCTTTTCTTTTCTTTTCTTTTCTTTTCTCTTCTTTTCTTTTCTTTTGTTTTCTCTTCTTTTCTTTTCTTTTCTTTTCTTTTCTTTTCTTTTCTTTTCTTTTCTTTTCTTCTCTTTTCTTTTCTTTTCTTTTCTCTTTTCTTTTGCCTCTTCTTTTCTCTTTTCTTTTCTTTTCTCTTCTTTTGTCTTTTCTTTTCTTTTCTTTTCTTTTCTTTTCTTTTCTTTTCTTTTCTTTTCTTTTCTTTTCTTTTCTTTTCTTTTTAGAATAAAGAATGAATCTACTTAACAAGGAATTTAATTCAGGATTGCTGAATTATTGACTTATATTTTATAATTTCACAGAAATAAAGGGAAAGGAATGTCCAGGTTTTTAGAATCTAACAAGGGCAAGAACACCAAAAAGGGAAAGTTCAAATTTTCTTTAATGATTGTATCTTGTTTTTCCTAATTTTATAGATACATATGTAAAAATATAATAAGTTATATGTATGCATGATTTGTCTATAGCTAAATCAACATACTTTATAGCAACATTTAAGAAAGGACTTACATTCATTAAACTTCTGTCCAATTTTATTGTTATTAAAAGCCATGTTCAATGATTGTGTCAGTCCTGCCTGAGCGTCTCACTGCAAAACACACCCTACTCTTCTGGCTCACCTCTGGTACTAGACACAATAAACTAACAAATAAATAATACCCAATAAAATTTGTCCAAATCCGATTTTGCCGTCCTTTTTTTGATACTGCTGATCTCCAACAGCAGCTCCAGCAGAACAGCAGAACAGCTGAAGGTCAGTAGGTGAGGACGTACTCTCAGTCTTTGCTGGGGGAGCACACCTCCAGTCTCTCCAGAGCTGTTAGCTGGCTCTTGCTGCCTGCTGGGAACAGCCAGGTTGCAGAAGGAATCCCTCTGCCCACAGCTCCTACAGGGAGTACCTGGAGGAAAACAAAAGAAGGGTTCAAGAAGGGGTGTGAGGTTCTGACACTTATGCTGAAATGTGTCTGTGCAAACTTTTCTGATGATAACAAGTCTGAAGCTTTGGCCAGCTATAATAAAGCTGAAGGCTCCCTGGCTGAAGGCCTGTGCTGTCAGGGAAGCAAAGAGTGTTCCAGTGCAGGTACATAGCCTCCCATGAGGTGTACTGCACCACTGATCCCAGTGCTGCAGCTCTCCACAGACTTTCCTTCCCCAAAATGTAGTTCAAGTTCATTTTCAGCTGTGCCCTGACAGTGATCCAGCACATACATCTAAAACCACTGCACATCCGGTGTTAAAAAAGAGTTCTGATTTTTGAAATAGTTATTGATTAACACAGTGTTGATAAATAAAATTGTTAGGTTAACACAACATTTGGCTGCTATTTGACTCATTAGGCCATGACCCCTCACCTGTGTCTCAGGACTATGCAGTGGATCAAGCTCCAACCCATCCAGTTTTCTACGGCTTTGGAGCTGTAGTGCTGGATCCTGGAGGCAGTGTCACAGGTATTGTCAGATGATGCTTTTCTGCTGAACTTTACTCCCTGAGTCATCTTACCATTCTGAGAAGCAGGTCTGAGAGGCTTGTTTTACAGACAGGGTGGAAAGGACAGCAGTAGGAGAAAGGACAGAAGGATTTTCAGAAGTTACTCTTTTGGAGCTGGGAAAGTGCATGAAAGGGTCCCAAATGTAGCACTTAAAATTTAGAGTAATATCTCTTCCCTCCAGTGCCCTGAATGGAACTGCATTTGTTTGTCCAGCCTGCCTACCAAATGAGTGTCTGAATTAGTTATCAGAAGAATTGCAACAGTAATACTGATGTTAAAATGATCAGTGAATGTTAATTTCCAGGAATGTTTTTTGAGGATCAATTTCTCACTTCCAGTGCACTGTGCTATAAATCTCAATACCTAGCAAAGTTATTGCTGGTTTACACCAGTGTAACAGAGCAGGTTGTGGTCTGTGTATAGCCTGATGAGCAGTAATCACATCCTTCTGCTCCCAAACCACAGGCATCATCGCTCCAGCTAAAGGAAAATTTTCATTCATTTTGATTAATGTATGATTCTTGTTCAGGACTAATTTAGGTACCATGCAATGCTGAGAAGGTTCTAACCTGACCTTTCAAACACACCTGGGGGAGGCCTTAGGAGGGGAGAAATTTATTTTATCTGTAGTTACCACAATTCCAATTTTGTGGAAATTTTGTGTCCTCCTCACACACAGTTGAACAGAAAATAAGAATTGGGAAAATGAGGTTTTAGAGGTATTTGCCCTAGAAATAGTTCAGCATTTCAAGTTCCCTACTTGAATACTTTATATCTGCCATGCATGTGTGTTTTAGCATGCAGAGAATTATGTTTCAAACATGAACCACAAATTTATCTCCAGAAATCATCAATCTTTGGTAAACTCAAATCTGAACTTCTAGCTCATTAAAAAAAGCTGAACCCAGGTGGGGTTTTGCCTGGTTTTATGTTTCATTGTAAAAACATTGCGTGCCCACGCTCAGAAATACTTGGTGAACCAGCCTTTAGCAGGCAAGGCTTTTTCTAGTGGTCAGGAAAGCAAGGTTCTGCTCAGCAGGGATGGCAACTGCTCTGGTTTCTTCCCTTATTTGAAATACTTATCTTGAAAAACATTAAGACTATCAATATTTATTGTCAAAAATAGAACTTTTTACTTATCCTAACATCTGAAGATACTGTGATTTCTAAGCTGATAGTTGGCTTTCTCCACCACTTTCTAGATCACACATCCAGCTGATAGGCAGGATTTGAGTGCTTGACTCCACTGATCTGCATCTGATATCTCTGAGTGGACAGAGTCTGCAGCACTAACTGCATTTTCAAAATACTCTCAAGGATCTTACTATTTGCCTCTGGTACCCTCAGATTCTTCCTAATAAAAATTGACAGAAATATACACTGGCATATTATTAGAACATTAACACCTTCCCAAGACATGATTATTTGATTTTTCTCACAAGAAATGACATTTTTGTTTCGTTGGTTTGCATGCAAAAGCTGAGGTTTTTAAATTATTGTTAGTATCTTTATTTGAAAGAACAAAGAAGAGAGTTTTCAAAATACTTTAGGATGTTAGGGCATATATTTTCTTCAATTAGTCCAGTTAATTCAGAGTGGTGAGAGGTGTTTAAATCAAAGCCGAATATGTGATGGGCCTTGGAATCACAGTCAAGTGTGTCCCTCTTCAGTACCAGCAAGAGAGACTTTCTCATTCACCGTCAGAAGAAAGCTAGAGCAGCAAAATCTGCCTCTGCATTTCAAACACACCGAAAGGTAGTCAGATCATACCGCTGAAGAACCAGAAGGATTTATGAAGAGTAAGACTACATCCTGTGCCTTATATGACCTTTTATAAGGTTGTCCATAAGGGAGACGGAAAAAAGAAAAAGATGTTTTAAGCCTTCTTATCCTCGTTAATGTGGATTTTCACTGATACAGAAGTGGAATATATCTTTGGCAAAGGGAATAGCACTGTCATCTACTTTCTAAGACTGAAGGAGAGAGATAACTAGCTCTTCTTTGAAGAGTTTTCCTTAAGAATAATTACCCAAGACCAAGCTCTCTTGAAGGATTTACTTTTGCAGTCCTTTCTAGTCTGTGGTGTAGCTACACCCCACCTATATCACAGGCCAGCCCATCGAATACAGAAACTTTAGTTCTAGATAAGGGCATTATTCCATTAGCTACAAGTTATCAGTGTGCCATTACTGCCAGTGCTGTAAACCTGACATCCCACAAAAAGAAACTTTAGTCCTGTTCAGGTTTAAAGGTGCTTGCTGGGACTTGTTTGCTGACTGGTTCCCGAGACTGTGGTACACGACTTCAACTCATGAAGAGCAAGATATCATTTATGGAGTATCTGCACCATTGGCCTAGTAACAAGCTTGCTTTGAAAATACCATGTTTCTAATGATTATAAAGATTTCATCCTCCAATATTTTAGTGAGGCTCTAGCTGCAGCTTTGGTAAACTGATTATTGCTTTTGTTCTGCTCATTGTGCTGGGCCTGTGTAGCAGTGAAGTGATGCACAGAGGACACTTCCAACATTTCCCTCTATAATTTAAAATTAGATAACTGTGAGCAATGGCACCATAAAGATGTATTAATTGTCCTCCAAAAAAATTATTGACTAAAATGCCTTATGCTATGATAGTCCAACTTAAAAGAAGAGGATTTAACAACAGAAGACCAATCTACCCAGACAATTCTTATCTTTTCTGTTACTTATATCAACATTTATTTCCTTTCCTCTTGCCTTAGGAAAAAACCTCTTCTATTGTCCAAAGCACAATGTGTGCTCCAAGTAAACCCCAAACTCTCACTGCAATGGAGACGTAGCAGTCAGAAAAACACTACAGACCAGATTTGTGGCTTGTACCACACTAGTGGGAATGACGAATGGGACCAAGAAGTCTCATATGACTTAGATGGCCTGAGTCATCTCTCCAGCATTCTGCCCACCAGCTCATAAATGTGCCTCACAGGTAGCACAAAGTTTCCACCTCAGCAGGCAAGGAATAAAAAGGGAAATCTGACTGATATTTCAATTTCATCAGACATTGCCAGCACTGACCCTGGATAAAAAATAAATCTATGCTTCACAGCCATTTGTAACAAAACAACAGAAATCTCATGACCTCTTGAATACAACTCATTTTCCATGTTGTACCTACCCAGAGCACATGGAAACTTCGTGACAGTGGCAGATGACAGAACTGAATCATAATGAATAACTAATTTTGCACCCACCTTCTGAAGTTCCTGTAGTTCCTAAAGCTTCCCATGTGTAAAAGTTTCATCATTTTCTAGAGCTTTAGGATGCACTTACCTTCTATTACATTTTAAATTTCTGTCTTTCAGACCATTTACCAAAGAAAAATATTTGAAACTTACATGCCTGATAATAGTCTTTGGCTGAGGTTTTTGGCCATTGTTACTGACTTCCAGATCTGACTGCTGAAACCTGGTTTGAGGGGAGGAAAGAAAAGAGGAGACAAAACACGGCAAGAAGCCTGGCAGGCATAAATTTTGCTTTCCAGAATGTCTGTGCTCGCAATCAGCAGCCTAAAAAGTTCTGCTATGATCATCAAGAGATGATGTCTATCAATCAGTCTTTAAACACTGCCCATTACGTTCTCTTGTCGAGGATGTAACTGAATCTACAATTCCCTGAAGGCTGTTTTCAGTCCATTTTACAGCCAAAGGAGGAATAAGGGAAGTTCCTTTGCTTTCCAATACATTAAATGGTGTGGATCAAAGAGCTTAGTATCATGGCTTAAAAAGTTATCTTTTAGAGCTATGACAGAATCTATATTGCTACTTTCTCCCCCTACAGAATAGTTTAAGACATAAATCAAGTCACAATCATAGCATTGATTGTAGAATATATTTGCAGATGTCACCCCTGCAAAATAAGTGTTTTATTTTCTGGTACTGTAGGATTTTATACATTCTATAGGGTGCATGCAAAATGCATTATATTATTCTCTGAGTTTAGATTTTCTCCAGACGACAGGCTTTGCTTTTATGATGCCCTGAATGGAATGACAGAGTAAACTGCCTTGATTTATACTCCATTACAGCCAGTGATACTGCTGTCACGACTGCTGCTCTTTCTCATTACACAACATCATACACTCCCTTCCGTAGCGAAGAAGTAAGTTCCAGCATTCCCAAATACCAACAACACGAGTTGATTCCCATCGTGTGTCTTGCTCATTCACCCTGGGAACTTTTCTATTTTAGACCTCAGTCTATAGCTCCTCTTACGAATGGTTTCCATTCCGTTGCCTTATCTGGGGTATACACGGTATCTCATTCTTCATTTTAGATGTACCATTTGGAGACAAGCACCAAAACAATAAATCATGGGGCTAGGTTATTTTTAGGCCACATTTCCGAAGCAACATTGAGACTTTTTCTGAAGAACCTGCACAAGGAACCTTTTGTGTGCATACACAAATAAATGACACAATTCAATGGTTTAATACTATCTGCCAAGTTAAACTACTGCAGAGCAGCTGTGTACATTTAAAATGATCCCTGGCACTTCTGAAGAGTTCATAAATCAACCACAACATACTTTCTTCCAATTAAGAGAGTTAAAGGAAAAAAATCAGAAATTAATGTGTCTAGGACATAAATGACATCTCTATACACTTGTGAATGTGAATCTGAAGAGAAAAAAAGAAGAAAACAGTGCTCTTTACATTACTAGAATTATAATAATTTTTGAATGCCCATTTTTGTAAGTGTTTCAGTTGTAAGAAGCACTGTTTTAAGGAGGCTTGCTTGAAGCTATCCAGTGATATTAACCCAAATTTATTGAAGAAATGAATGACAGTCATCAGCCAAGCCACAGAAGTACCTCACCAATGCCTCAAACAGTGGCTCCTTCCAGTAAGAGTAACATGAGAAATACGCTGTGTATGGGCAGTCACAAGCCATCAGAGAACTCACTCTGAAAGCAATTACTAAAATACTACTTATTGCTCTAAAGAATCACATTGTCTACTTACACTGACAATCTGCTGGCATCATTTGAATGTTCAAAGGTGAAGGGCCTTGAGGGGAAGCCATATAAGGAGCAGCTGATGTTGCTTGGTCAGTTCAGCCTGGAGAAGAGGAGTCTGAGGAGAGACCTCATTGCAGCCTGCAATTTCCTCACAAAGGCAAGAGGAGGGGCAGGCACTGATCTTGTCTCTTAGTGCTCAGTGACAGGACCTGAGGGAATGGCCTGAAGCTGTGTCAGGGAGGTTTAAGTTAGATGTTAGAAAAAGGTTGTTCACCCAGAGGGTGTTTGGGCACTGGAACAGGCTCCCCAGGGCAGTGGTCACAGCACCAAGCCTGACAGAGCTCAGGAAGCGTTAGGACAAGGCTCTCAGGCACATGGTGTGACTCTTGTGGCTGCTGTGTGCCGGGCCAGTGATCCTTTTGAGTCTCTGATTCTGTGGTCAACTGCAACCACCACACAATTGTTCAGTGACTGTGCCATTGGCTCTTGAACACTGCCATAACAAACACTGCAGAAATGCAAAGGCGATAACAAGCATCACTGAGTCTTTACCACCTATGGCAGTCTCTTCTGTTCTCACATCTTGCAACTTCTTGCCTTCACACCATGCTCACGTGCCTTTTCACAACAGTTACTTGGTTTCTTCCTGTAGCTGGATCTTCTTAGCAAATATATGTGACATAGTTTGTTTGTCCCTGTGACTACATGCATTAAAAATATGTTTACTTCTAGTTTAGACTTCACTAAAGGAGGCAGAAGGAAGAATAAGTGCATTAATAAAAATATTTTAAAAATTTAAAAACCCCTCCCCAAAACAACAGTGTTGTGCAGAAGCCAACACCCATCTGACCAAGTCAACTCCCTTTCCTCTCCAGCAGATTGTTCAGGTATATTCCAGAAACCTCCATTCAAAGCAACATTGCTTCCTCCCTTTCTTCACTGAATGGTGCCTGTAACAAGCCTCCCACTGCTGTAGTACTGCGGGACGCACAGTTCTCACACACATGCGATTTGAGAAACATGCAGGTTGGAAGGGACCCCAGGCATTCGCCCAGAACATCCTCCTGCTCGAAGAAGGATGTTAGAGCAGGTAGTCAATACTTTGCCCAACCACGTTTTCAATATCTCCAAAGTCAGGGATTGCGCAACCTGCTCCAGGGTCTGACAACTTCTTATACTGAGTTGGGATTTCCTGTTTTCCAGTTTGTGTCTGTTGCCTGTCATCCTTCTGCTCTGCACATCCGAGAAAAGGACTCTATCTTCTTTATACCTTCCTGTTTGGGAGCGATTCCCGGCAGTGGGCGTCACAGAAATGAATTTCATTATTACAGTTCATTTACTCAAAATCTAGTATTTCCATTTAAATACTTCCTAAGATCTGTAATTGGTTCTCTTCATGCTCCAGAGAAAGGATATCTCCTTTCGCTCTGTGCTCTGGCAGAACGGAGAATTGATATATGCTTAATTGCCAGTGTGTCTGGAGCAGGCTGGAATCTGCTTCCTGTTGACTAAACCATCATTGTGCATTTGAAAAACAGAATTGATGTTAAAGTGTGTCCTCTTGTTTTAAACTTATAGTAATGCAGGCCATTTTTGTGGTAACCGAGTGTGGAATGGATAAGATTTGGAGGACTCGGAGACAAGTCTGGGTCAATGCTGCTGCGTATTGGCATAATGAGTCATAACATCATTTAGCTGTAACTCTTCAACTAGCGCATAAAAATTTCAGCACAGTATGATGCTAATTTAATAGAAATAAAAGACTGGTTTTAATACAGATTTGTAAAAGGTTTTGCAAAAATGCTGTATCACTTGATTCTTTCACAGCATTGTTTCCTGTGCCAGCTGTCTCTGGTGACAACGATATGTTTTACAATTCAGACAAGGAGACTTTAGGCCTGGAAAACTCTAGGAACTGAACAATGAGACATTTCCAGCTAACTGCACAACCCTCTGGAAAGCTGACAGCCATTCAGGACTGCTATAATACACTTTGCAGGTTCTTCATGGCTCACATTCATTTGACAACAAAGAATTCCCATTCTTCAGGTGAAAGTTGATTTACGTACATAATGTGTGGATGTTATGTGGATACACTTCAGGGGGTGAGTCAGCTGAATCACACCCACCAGCTGGAAACATGCCAACACATCAACGTGTCCCTCAGGGCTTCTGTGGAGAGGACGCTGCATATTAAAAGAAATTATTTTCATGACTAAGGCTCTTCCCCATTGCTGTATTCTTTTCCAGCCTCTGCAGGAGCAGTCAGAGGATTTGTCTCTTCCATGGTTATGGGTACAGGCCAGTCATGATGTACTCTACAAGTGATATGAAAATGATTGCTATCATCTTTGTGTGGTTTCCCCTCCACCTTGGAGCTAGTCAACAGAAGTTTACAGAGGAAGCATCCTGTGACCAGCAAACCAAACTGGATAACGATGAGAAAGTGGGGGCAGTTTTTAAATTTCCAGTGACAGAGAAGTAGATAGACTGAGCCTATCACTAGTACAAAAGTAGTGGACAGGGCTGAGCCAAGTAATGGGCTTAGACACCTCAGTCCCCACTGTTAGATCCCTTTCCCAGCTGCAGCTTGCCCAGAAAGCAGATATAATCCATTAGTACACTGGAACCCCTACAACTTACCAGGCCAGATCTGAACAGCACTGAACTGATTTGCCTTGCCATTGATAAGCAGGTTTTTACTCAGCTGAGCCTAGCCCCTGCTGAATTCTAGCCAAAATGTCACTGAAATGGGAGGGCAGGTCAGGAAATAGCATGGAAAGCAGAGTTCGGGTGATACATTGCTATTTAGGTACAAAACTATGATTCTGTGATATTTGCTCAGCTGAGCCGTGTAGCGTCAAGCCCTGATGGAAGAAACTGGCTTCCTACTTTTTAAAAATTTTTACAATTCCTTGGCAGATACATTGGCCAGGATTGCAGGAGAACTCAGCTCACCTGTTAACCAGGCAGAGAAACTAGCATCCAGAGAAATTAGTGCCCAGAGAAGGTGCTGAGGAGGCCCACAAAACCACAACCTACCCTGTTATCAGGCTCTGATTCCTCACAAGCAACAGTGAAAACTGCCAGATGGTGCTTTCCGGTGCCTTCACAATTACCCACCAGGAGAGTGCTCTTTGGTGTCTCAGGTAGAAAAGAGACTCCAAACCCTTATTGTTGGACATGTCCCTTGAAGTACCTGTGGATGCCATGCAGAGGGGAGCCTCTCCTGTAGCACTGCAGAAGGGACAACATTTAAAATCCCTGGTGCTCTGTCTTGGTTTAGAAGACAGGTGACTGCCAGGGGAAATCAGAGCCTCCCTTGGAATAGAGAATGTAAACCCCCCACCTCCGAATTGCTATAA
>WEIT01016026.1:194212-225170 GCA_013389985.1 Dryoscopus gambensis | reverse complement strand
TGTCCTTCTTTCCCTTTTGATCAAAAGCTTTTAATGCAGCTGAATCAGGCACCAATAACTGAATACTGATCATACCAAGAGAAAGAAAACGGCAGTTGACACCAATGGGAGCAGCCCTGCTGTATCGTCTCATTTAATGATCCACTGCTTCTGCACTTGATCATTGCTTTTGAAGTTGAGCCCCATCCCCCGGTGATACATCTTCCTTTCTTCTTCTTGCAGACTCAATATACATGATAAGGTTCATTAGTCAAAGCAAAGTTTTCTCCAATGTGTCTGCAGCTGGCATTCCTGTACAACATAAAATGAAATAAACCATACAGTGGTCCCAAAATTAAGATCCCAACCGTATATAAGTAGAGTACTTGGTTTTCTCATGGGTACCTAGCCTGATGCTGGGGACAGGGGGATGGAGCCCTATCACTGAATCCCTGATCTGCCTTTACAAAGGTCCCCATTTAGGTAATTTTAAGAGGTGCTGGCTGTGTTTGAGCTTGACTTAGAGCCTCCATTTCATGATGAAATAGATCCCTAGGAGCACTGGCAGCCACAGTGCTGTCTCTGCAATTATCTGCAATGATCATTGTAGGTAACTGCAGTGCCACTGGCAGGAGAGGGCAAACAGTGGGAGTGAGAGGAGCTGCCATCCCCTTCTGCCCGAGAGGAGACACAGGAAGAGGAGGAGATGCTCCAAACCCTAGGCTTGGGTGTTGCTTTCTCTTCCTTTCACTAAACTGATTTAGATTTAGACACACAGTGTTCTGAAGAAAAAAAGTTTAAAAAATCCAAAAAATAAGAAATGAAAAGAGGTTCTCTAGAAAAATGTTGAAATGAAATATTCTGGCTTTTCAAGTGTTCAAGTGTTTCCTCCCTGTTCTTGACTGAAAACATTGCTAGGAATTTAACCTAAAGCCTCAGATAGTTTCAGTCAATCCAAACCTGCATTTTAGGGGGTAGAGATACCTAACATATGTCGGTGTAAGGCTGCTGACCATTTTCCCCAACAGAATACTGGAGCTCTCATATATCACTGAGAGCTTAGAGTATGACAAATTTCTTTTTGTTTTTAGCAATTTCCTTTAGTGCTCAGTGAATTACCCTGTCACACATTCAACAACTTGTTTTCATACTGCTACAAGCAATTCTGCTGGATGAAATTAATGTAGTAAAGTCTATTCTCAGTTTTTATTAAGCTCTCTTGGCTGAGGAAATATCAATATTTAGTAGGAAGATGGGGGAGGGAATGTAAGCACAAAGGTTTCAGTTTTCTCTCTTGTATCTAAAAAAAAAATAAAGTATTTAGTTTCAGGAATGACAGATCAGTTGCAATCACAAAAATTTCAGGCTTCTTACGCTTTGAAGTTAACAGAGCTGGCACAGGCAGTACTAAAAAAAGAAGCAAATAACCTGGAAGAAATGTAAAGGCAATGAATGAATACTGTTTAATGATGTGACTTTGGAGACGCCTGTGTGAGCAAAGTAATTAAAACCCAGGCAGTAGGGAGAACAGGAAGAAAACTGAGAAGCAGTAATTAATTAAACATATTATGATGCATCTCACTGCAAATTCTGTAATTTTCACAACACAGCAGAAGCTAGAAGTAGTGCCTTGTACCTTCAGGATGCTGATCTCTGCAAGATATAGACACCTACCCAATAAAGTATATATAATAGATGAATAAAAGAAACAATTGTTTCTACTTCAGCATGATGGTGTGATGGTGAACTTTGATGGCATCCTAGTAAAACACATAACATTTATTGCTGTGATAAACTGCTCTTGAGGGAGTGATTTCCCTGCCCTCCCAGCTGGAGCTGTCGTACTGCAATGACAGAGTGGGTAAGGAAGGGACGGAACAATAGAGAAGTCAAGGAGCTGGAGCCTGACCTTAACAGAGTGGGTGGTATTTGCTGCAGTCCAGAAAAGCAAATAACTCACTCAGAGGTGATAGATTTTACTGGAGAGTGGAAATAACAAAGCTGAGAAATAAAGTGGAGCTAACATGGTATGAAAGCATATTAAAGTAATTGAAGGAGGGGTTTTACTTGTCAATAGATTCAGCTATTCAGGAGAGAGAGAGGAGAAAAAGCACAAGAGGGGTGAGAGAACAGAGGAAAGAGGGACAGAAAGAGAAAAAAGAGAGAAGAATAAAAAAGGAGGAAAAAAGGAAAAAAGAAAAAAAAGAATAACAAGGCTCACAACTGCAAGGTGTTCTTGATTAAACGCATCACTCAGTGACATGTCCAAAACGCACCAACCCACTTCATGGAACACCTCGCCTGACAGCAAGGGTATAATTGAGCAGTTGGTACTGGAAAATTTGTTTCTGTTTTCCCTTTTTGAGACGGGGGACTGCAGGAACCTACAGCCTACAGACAGAAGCAACGTCCTTCTTGGTCTCTATCAGTCAAGAAAATGCAGCAGCAAACCCAGGTTTTGAAAGTGGAGGCAACTTTTTTTAAAACTTTTTATTTTTTGCACATGAGTGTATGTAGAACAACTACCTGTGTGCTTTACTCATTCTTTCCCACTGCCCTCTTTTCCAGAGCATGAGAAAGGCCTACTCAATGATCTAAAAAAGTGGTACTAGGGACTTTAATCCAGTTGCATTTGCTGTGTGCAGACAAAACATGATATGGGTGACAATATGTAAGCTGGGAACTTGAAAAGGTGTCAGTTTTACAAATCTGAAATAAATCAGTGACTTGACGACTAAAGAGTGGTATTGTTCAAGCATATTCCATTTGCTTAGCAAAACATCACAGATTGATAGGAAAAAGTAATCTGACTGAAAGAAGACATGAAAGCTCCAATAAGTTATAGATATGAAAAGAGAATGAAAGAAAAAAAAAGCATCAATGTAGTGAAATGATAAATTTATATATCCCATATCTGATTTAAAAAGGAAGGTAGAAAAATTGATAAAGTATCCATTGTCTATTCCACAGGGGCTTTTTTCCTAAAATGTGTGTAATAAAATATTCTTTCACTCAGTTTGAGGTACTTTTATGGCTCCTGTTCATATTGCATTAAAGTGCTTCAAAACAGAAAGGTATTTAATTTTACAATGTAATTTTGAGAAGCAGATGTCTCTTTTGCCTCCATGTTACAGAAAACACTACAGAAATACTCTGAGTCTATATCAGATGGGATATGCACAGTGATAAAGCACGACGAATCTGGAAATTTCTGGGCGAGAATGTGATTTGCTAGTCACCCTTTCTCCCAGAATAAAAGCAACTGCTTGTTTTAATCCATTATTATTATTATTATTATCATAATCATCATTATTATTATTATTATTATTACTACTACTACTACTACTACTATACAAAGGTGTTGCTGGAGACTACAGATATCCAAATGTCTTTAGACTAGTAGACAAGAAAGAGCTGATGCATAAGACACTGATAAGGCACGACAGCCTTACACACCTAGACATATTCAATTCCTAGAGGATAAGGACCATGAAGCAGCTGCTGGCCCCTGCAGAGGCTGTGTAGGTTTCAGTGCCTTGTGGCATGAGTCAGACCTAAAGATGGATTTGATTGAAGAGAATTAGAAGCAGTGTTACACAGTGTGACTGGCAAATTGTCATCATCTTCAGACTGTTCTTTACTTGGGATGATGAAAACCAGGGGCTGTGCTGATGGTCACTGAAGGGGTCATCAGATTAGATGTTTCTAAGCACATCGAAGAGTTTTAATTTCTTTCTGTTCTAGAGAGAATGGTAGGACAGGAGAATTACTCTGTGAGTCACATAATTAATTATAAGGATATGGCCATATACCTCTGCTGTGTAACAGTGTCATTATTATTATTTTTCTTTTCCTTAAAGCAGTGTCTCTCAAAAAGCTCAGTGGCAACCAGCAGCTTTCTTATCCTACATTCTGCTCCATGGTCTCCTCTTCCTCCCCGGCTCCGAGGTGTATAGGGAGAACTCAGCCACCAGGATGCTCTAGAACAGGCTGCAGCACCCCCACCACCAGACTATGCCACTGTTTGCATTCCCAGGGGTGGTCTCCCCATCCCCAGAAGCAGACCTGACCCAAATATCCTGCCTTTAAAGGAGGGAGAGTTAATGTTAGTTGGAACTGGGGGGGACAGGGTGTTTGGGGAAGCCCAGTGAAAGACAAGGCTTCCAGGTGCTGCTCTCCAGGACACCCAGAGGGTTGTGGCAAAACTGCTTCTCACATCCTGGTCTCCATCCTCCTTTTCCCTTACCTGCCAGCTTTGAGAATCCTACTTCTCAGAATATTATCCTACCTTTTTTATTGTAATTACCCTGCAGGTCAGCAGCAGGCTCCTTGTCCTCCACTCAAAAACATAGCATGGTATAAACAACCTCTTCTGGAGAATGAAAAAGGAGAGACAATTACAGCAGCACAAAGACATAGATGGGATGTTCAGTTCTGTGCACATCTAAGAGGAGCATGATCCCCAACTGCAGTGAGACAGCATTTTCTTTGCATCTCTACATTACATTAATGCATTTTGTGCTGCAGAGGCTGTGCTAGCAAGTTGTTTGCTCACTTGTGCAAACTACCGACACCCACCAGGCACAGAACTCCTGCAAGACTTCTTCCCCTTTGATCCCAACCCCAAATGGTGTGCTGCAGTACACAGCACAGTTCCGTAAACACCATCACTCAAATCATCATTTTTCTGTCCAATTCATATAATTTTTCTTTTCATACTCTATTTTAAAAATACCTGTGCTTTTATATATATATACATATACATATATATACATATATATATATACCAGAGTAGTTTTTCTTAATGAATCCTTTATGTCTTACAACCCCTGTAGAGCTGATAATTTGCTAGAAAAATTATGATGGAAGGATACCATGGAATGCTTTAAAACAAATTTACAATTTGTTTTTTGTCTTTGTACAGAGTCATACAAAGACTTTGAGTGTGCCAGTTGTTTGAACTGAGTTCTTTTAATCTTTTCATCTGTACCAGAACCAAATCTGCACCCAGTTTGAGCTGCACCATATAGCTGTGACTACTTAGGTAAGTCATATAATACCATTTTCTCCAGCAAAAAAAGCACTTCCCTTTGGAAGAGAGACATAAATCTCCCCAGAGAGTGAATTTCAAACCTCTGGGCTGCTGGATTACCTGAATGCTTGCTGAAAGCAGACATAAAATAAAGAGCCTGCATTTAGGAACGGCACGGATGGTTGAAGCATTTTCTTCTCGCCTCCTACTCAGCTTGTTCCAGGTATTGTTCAGCCTTGGACACACTGACTGTCTCAGGGAATTTGTCCTCTCTGATCTGGGCTGGCAAAGTTGTTCTGGGCTGCTGGTCCCTCAGCAGGACCCCTGGGAGCAGAGGGTGCTGCAGGTGAGGTTTCAGTAAGACACAGCCCCTCCTTCTCAGCTGGCAACCGACTTGTCTTGCAGGGGAAGGGTCGGCATGGTGGGGTAGTTTTCCCTTCGTGGTCCAAGAAGGGAGATGTGAGAGCCCTACACATTTCTCTGTCAGAACCACCACACTGCAGCCAGTTCACTTTTAATATTATTTGTGTGCACATGTTCAATAGGTCCTTGCAAGTGCCACAGTGAGACTGATAGAAAGTATGTATAAACCAAAATACACAAAATAAGTAATTCTTCATAATTCAATATGACATCCTTCCTTTAATTTAAACCTAATCAGGGAATAAGAAACTAAAAACAGCTGTAAGCATTCACATTACATCTCTCCAGGGAAATGTACATAAAGTTAGGATTTGTTTTCACCCAATGGAAATTTTGCGATTTCACACAGCCACTCTTTTTGTTTAAGCTGCTTCTTTATTACATTTTCCATAACAGAATTTACAGTCTCCACAAAATAAAAAGCAATTCCATGGCATTTTCCTTGCCTTACCTTCGCCCGCTCAAAACATGAAAAGATTAAACACATAAGTGTTTCTAGTAATCTGGCTATCTCAGCCATAAATTCAACAGGCAGGAAATAATTTTTTTTTTATCGGTAAGATGTGCCTGGAAACTGTGCACGGTCCAGCATGATACACACATTTCTTTTTTAGTTTTTTTAAAAAATCCATACGGTAAATAAGCTTTTAGGAAACCACATCCAAAGGCATTTTAAAGCTCTCTTCTCCCACATATATCAGTCCTGGCCAGCATGGCGATCTTGGAAGCGAACACTTCCACAGCTTTAAATGTTCCACCGAGCATTCCAGTAGGGAGATGCTGGTGGATAGCACAAGGGAATGCGAGACCTCGCAGCACAAAAGGACACGGCCCCCAGACCGTGGCCATTCAACAATACCTCAGCTGTTGAAGGGAGCAGGGAGGGACCCGGCGGCAGCATGAGACAAGGAGAAGCCTGTATCCTCTGCATCCAGCGGGAAGCAGTAATCCAATTAGAGCCCTTGGTCCCTCTGAAAGCTGGTCACTAATGAAGGTTTTAAGGAAAGTGCCCTGCTGCTGAAGCTTGCTCAGATAAAGTGCAGAGTGTTTGGGAGCAGCGATGCCTCATGAGTCCAAAGTTAATGGTAGCAATAGCCCTTTAATCCATACTTAATAATCGGGCAGAGTGAAAGGCTGACCCAAGGCAAAGTTTAATGACAAAGGCAATTTTATTGCAATTGCCAATAGCTGGCAATTACAGCTATTGTTAACAATTAGTTTTTCTGCAAATGTGCTTTCCGAGGTGGGAAGTGCAATTCTTAGACTTCCAGACATTTTAAACTACGTTTTTAAAAATGTGACATTATCATCTACAAATACTGCACGACAGCATTACCTGAAGTTAAAGGCAGGAGTAGTGGCAAGATCTTGCAGAAAAAGACAAGAGATGAAGTTGTGACATTTGGCTATGATCACAGACAGGAGTGTTTTCTTCTTCATGTACAGGAGGAACTGAAGGGAAAAAAAATTTCCCTCAGAACAAAAGATTTTGAACATGACCTTGTAGAGGGAGGAAATCACAATGCTACAAATTGGCATCACCTGAGAGCCAATTGCCAAGAGTGGTACTGTCCAGGTTTAGCAGAGGACAGACACAGGTCTTGTCAGACTAATCCCTCAAAGCAAGTGCCTGCTTAAGTTAAAATGAGCACATAAACAGGGCCCATGTGTTGTACTTTGAGATGTGGGAGCCCAGGAGTGTGACTTCCAATGCCTTTCGTGCAAGGCAGGGGGAATTTTGCAGCCACTGACTTTCAGGGGAGAATCAAACATGGTTGGATGCTCCTCTCCATGCCTGGAGGTACTGGTTTATCAGGGCTGCAGCCAGATTATACCAAGGCTTTGAACTTCTGACAGACTCCGGGGAGAGAGTGAGGGATGAAGATGTCCCTCGCACTTGGCAGGACTAACAGCACCCCATTGTCCTTCTGTGTCAGTGTGATAAAATCCTCCTGGAAGTCACTGGAGCAGCACCATGTACCTCTTATTATACACCTGTAATAGTAATGTTGAAACAGAAGTGTTGACATGCTTTTCATTAGGACAAAAATGTGCTTGTTGGTTGGAGTACAAGAAAGTTGTGGGAGGAAGTGGGAATTAGGCAGTAGAAGGAAAACAAGAGAAAGAAGCTAAGAAAGGCCTGGCTTTGCCCTGTTTTTAACAATTGCCCAGCCAGTACTTTAGGTTTTAAATATGTGCATTATAAAAGTGGTGAATTTTTCTTCGGTGTTTTTGGAATCTTCTTTTGTCTTTCTTATTTTTTCCCCAGCAATTACATATGCAGTTCCAAAGGAAAGAGAAATGGAGAAATATGAAAAGCAGGCACTCTAAAGCATATTTTACTAGACCATTAATATATGCCTGAGGTATAGAGAAGAGCAAATTTGGACTTGAGGCAAGAATTCATGGCCTACTAAAATACATATTATCATGCCTTAAAGATGTAGTCTGGAAGAGTTAGAACTACAGTTAGCAAAGACAAAAGCATTTAACAAATTCAGATAGCACAAATGCATTTTATATATGGTAGTGCATAAGCTGAAAAATGCTTCTGATGTATATAATCAAATTAAATTACTGTTAAAATAATTTGGAACCTACCTAGGTTCCAGAATTGTTTTTAAGAAAAATATGTACACATGCACACATATATATATATCCTAAGATAAATATACTCCTGTGTACAATACACAAACATTTATAAGACTTTTTAAATCACTAGTGTTAAATCAAGGTAGCTTTTCTCAAAAATCCTAATATTCATATGCCCCATGTAGTTCAAATCAGGACAAGCCAAATCAAATACTGTTCATGAACAAATACAGGTACATGCAATTCTTAAAATTAGTTTTATCTATTAGTCTGACATTCCTTCTTGTGTGGGTGATTGTTTTCTCTGTTTGTGTTTTCTCTTTTTGCGTTTTCTCTTTTTGCTCTTTTTTTTTTTTTTTTTTTTTTTTTTTGTAAGCCTGGAAACTGCCACAGAGAAGTCTGGCAGCTATAACCTCCAGCTAAGTACTAGCAAATGCTAACATGCTGTAAAGTGGAACATTTATACAAGATCCATCTGGTGCATACAAGTAGGAATCCAAGATTTAAAGCCATTACATTGTGCATGTGCATTTACACCTTCACCAAAGTTGGCAAAAAGAGTCGATTTTACCCCATGACTCCAGTAGTAAAAGGAGTGGTGTGAAACATGTGCTGACCTACGCTCCTCCATCCAATTGTAGTTATTATATACTGCTCTTTGGCATGTTACATCCCAGGCTTCATGCCAGGAGTAAATTAGTTCAGTCCTGAACTTGCCTATCAGAAATTAAATAGTACAAGAGTGAAACATGCCTATAAAGGATTAGCGTAGCTGAGCATTTTCTTTTGATCAGTCTTACAGATTTAAAAAGGCAGTCCATGGGGTCTGGTAAACCCAGCAATACTCCCATCAAAAGGGTGTCTCAGTTGACCATTTTGCCATAACCAAACAGTAAGGAGGGAGAAACAGCTTTGAGCTTTTTGCTATTCTTCGTGAAGCTTAGACTTCCTCAATCACATGCCTAACTTTTTTGTCTTTTTCTGCTCCATACATTCCCATCCCCGCAGGCAGAGTAGACCTGGGTTTGTCAGCAATATTTTGCTTTGTATTTATACAGGCGGTATATAAAAGAAATGTGCAGAAATTAAAACAAAGCATGCAGGAATTAATGACAAACATAGCCATCTTCATTCTAAAAAAGGAGGGGGAAAAGGGTTGACGGAAAAGGGTACGTACATTTACACCACCAGAGAAATTCAGCAAGCCGCGATGCTTAAGGCATTCACTCGTGCCCTCTGCCGTCTGTCTCGGCGAATTCCAGCGCAGGCTGACCGCCTCTCCCGCAGGAAAGCACCCGTTCACAAAGCTGTTCAGGGTGAGTGAGATTCCTTGTTCGGAGCGCGTTTGCCCCCCCGCCAGCCCAGCCCAGCCCAGCCCAGCCCAGAGCACCGTGCCCTGGTGTGTCCGCCCGTGCCGCTAACCCACGAGCCCGCTCCGTCAGGCACGGCACGGGACCCTCCTCAGGCCGGTCATTTAAACACCAGGTGGCACCAAATAACAAGTTTCAACACTGTTCCTTGGTTTGGTTTGGTTTGTTTTGTTACTTGCGGGGTTTTTTTGCGAAGCGGTGAAAAGGTCTCACAGAAATGTGTGATAGTGTAAAAAACGGACGAAAAATCCAAAGACACAAACAAAGCCCCGCAATCAAGTAAACAAGCAAACCCAAACCAAACCAAAAACCGAACAAACACAACCCCCCCACAAACCTCAGAATGAATCTGGGGTGAGTTCACCAAGAGCAATGCCTCCATCTGAAGAGCAGTGCGGAGAGGTGGGGGGCAGACAGGCACTCCCGGCTCTACCTGCCTGTGCAGATCCTCATTCCGGGACTGACTGTTACTGACAGCAGTAACCATCTCAGCAGCTCACAACAAATACATATTCATCCTACTTAACTGCCACAAAGTCACCAGCTTCCTGAGTGGGGGTCTCCTTGCCACCACCATTTGATAACACTGCTAAGTCAGATCATAACATGCCAACGAGAGCAAGGCCAGTACTTTGGGGAAGGAGAAACCATGCTTTTGGGGCATGTAAGTGCACATGGCACATTCTGGACAACCAGCAGACATGATTTGTACCCTGCACTTTGGCCATCCAGACAGTTCACTCTTTGCACTATCCCAAGTGCAAACTTTACATGCTGGGCACAAAAATGGGTCATGAGAACAAAAAAAGGGTGGTGCTTTCTCCCCGGCAGGATATTGCTCAGAAGACCAGTGGCACAGGAGGATGAACTGGCTGGTTTGCTTTTATCATAGAATCATAGAATAAGCTGAGTTGGAAAAGGATCCACAAGGAACACTGAGTCCAACTTGTGGCCCTGCACACAGCAGCCACAAGAGTCACACCATGTGCCTGAGAGCATTGTTCAAACACTTCTTGAACTCTGCCAGGCTGGTGCTGTGACCACTGCCCTGGCGAGCCTGTTCCAGTGCCCAAACACCCTCTGGGTGAGGAACCTTTTTCTAATATCCAACCTAAACCTCCCCTGACACAGCTTTATGCTGTTCCTTCAGGTCCTATTGATGGCCACCAGAAAGCATATATTGCTGCCTGCCCCTCCACCTCCCCTTGTACGTTGTAGACCTCTTTTTTCAACATTTTCATAACCAGTTATAATCTTAGAAGCGCTGTGACTGTACCTGATATGAAGGCATCGCACTTCTGTGGTGTTTCACAGAACCATGAAACTACTGAAAAGGACTTTTGGAAGCCACAGACTGCATTTGACCAGCTCAAAGAAGGGCCAACTTAAGCTAGAGCAGGCAGTTCAATGTCTTTTGATATGAAGTTTTAGAAACCTCTCAGGTGAAAATCCCAAAGCATCTCTGCTTTTTAAAATTGATGTAATGAAGACAGTTATTCTGGTTGGACTCTGTGTGTGTGCACAAGAAAAGCACACTCGAAGACCACCATGTAAACTGTTGAGAAGCCACAGTACTGCCGTGGGTGATTTTCCAAACTAAGGGAAAGGAAAACTTGATTACACAAGGTTAATACAGTTATTTTAATTATTGTCTTTTATGTGCTGCAGGTGTTCAATCTGATGCCAATTACTTAATTTCATTTCCTTTGCGGGATGCAAAGGGGAAATATCAGAATTTAAATATTCACTTCTTCCAAAGGACAGAGTCTGCTCATAAACTCAAAAGCAGAGACTTAATCCTGAAGCCTCCCCAGGTTCTGACAGTAAAAGAAATTCAAGGTGCTGTTAGAGACTGTCCAGCAGATGAAGTGTGGATATCCCAGCTGAGGGTTGCTCTCTCTCAGGATGAAAACACGACCTGTGGGTACCAGCTCTCACAGGCTACAAGTCCCCATTGCCTCAGGGCAGAGCAATGGGGAGGGCTGGGCAGTGGGAGGCAGAATAAAATACACCATATTATCTCTAAAAATATGGATGTTCGTACTATACACACATGCAGTATGGCCATTATGCTATCAAATTAACCCTATGGACAGGTTCACAATTATCCTGATGTAAATTCTCCAGCCAGTGGAAAGTTTGAGGTGTGGTTAGCGCTGTCAGAACAAGCAAAGAACCAGCACAAAGTCACATATGAGCCACCTGTCTGATCAGCTAAAAAGGTTGTGTTCAAGTCAGGCTTTAACTAATACCAATAGTTTTAAAGGAGAATTAATTTTGAATAAAGTCAAACAGCCTGTTTAAAAATGTCAGTAAGGAAAGCCAGTTCCGCATTTTAATACTTACCACTGCATTTTGAAGATGAAGATGTCTAAAACTGATTACATAAACCTCAATCACTGCCTTCTCATGTAGTAATGAGGTACAATTTCTACAGTGTGCTTCCTGTGATGCCTCCTCTTTCCTTTCTGATTTACACTGCTGGTGTACAATTTAAATCACACCTATCAGAATCTCTGCAAGCTAGATGTCTTCAGACCTTCAACTAGGCCATGAACTTTAAAAAATGTTTTCTATCTTAATGAGTAATCCAGCAGGAGTCTTGAATTTTGTGTTCTTAAATTGCAGAATTGGCATCCTTCCCAAATTCAGTAGCATTAGGGGTGTTCTCTCTCTCCACCACTGAAGAGACAAAGTGCACTGGTGTGACTTCCTTCCTTTAAGCAGAGGTTCAGGAAGGATGAAAGGAGTGGTGCAATTCTGCAAACTTCAGACTTAACACCTGCACGTCAGGATCACTGTTCAGGGTCATGATGATGGGTATGAGAAACTGAACACCAGCTTCACTAAATGACAGCTTTTTCTTCTGTGGCAGTTGTATTTTTCTACATTGGTCATTAATATCTAAGGCAAATAATTATTTAGGTTATATTTTTACTTTTGACCGGGTGAAAAAGTTTAAAGAATCTATTTTCCTTACTAGCCCAATCTCCCACTTACCTACTCTGAAACTGCCTGGCTCACCAGGAAACAACTTCTACTCTTCCTCCATCCATGCATAGTTCCATAAAAGACAAATTAATATAAACAAATATTGCTTACATGAGTAAAAGGTTGTAAGATTGGACACCAATCGCATAATATGGAGAACAGGGGATCAGATTCCTCTGATAAAAGATCAAGGGCATATTCCTGCAAAGCTTGAAGGGAGAGTTCAAGCAAATCAAATAAAGAACTTTTCTCAGAGAGCTACTTGCATGAATGTGACAAGACCACAGTCTTGCATATTATGTGAACTTAGATACTTTCAATGACAATGATGCTGGGTTTGCCTCCTAGAACCAAAGAATTACTTTACATTCTACAAAATCTTGCTATAACTTTTCATTTTTCTTTGTAACCAAACCCAACTAATTTTCAAGAGACTGATGCTTAATAACATATGCACAAAACTAGCTCTGAGAGCCCTGAAAACCCCTGGTATATTTAATCCATAAGGTCTCACATGATGGATACAGACTTTATATCTTCCTGAACTGCGTAGTCTTTCTCTACCTTTTAATCTTGTGCAGGAACACCTTCTCCGTCATCAGGAAACTACATCACACTTTACAGACTTATCTTTATTCACAAGCCCTTTTTCTGTTAGAAATCACATTTCTTCGGGAAAGCCATCAAGAAAGGAAGTTCCTCAGCATTCTAACCTCCCCTCCCATACATGTCTCACATACTTTTAACAATGATAACAGACCAAGGGCAGACAGTTCCAGGGAGCTGGTATGGGGAAACATTATCCCATTCATCCCTATCCCCCACTGCAAGCAGAACCAAGCCTTGGGGTTTAAATTTAAGACAAATCCCAGCCACTGAGCAGCCAGTGCCAAAACAGCCTATAAATGACATGTAACTGCCTCAAAGTATAAACTGGGAAAATAAAAGCCCAAAGGAATATGTGATGCCTACCAAAGCGACTTTTTTAGAAAAATTGTTACCTACCTAGTGATTAAGTGTGACCAGCTAGGGATAAGTTGTGGTCACTCCAAGGCTGATTTATTCCACTTCAGAATCCACCTTTGATATGCTCCTATAGTGTGCTGTTAACAACATTCATACTTTTACATTTTAAATGCCTTGGGGGTCTGGGTGGTGGTGTCTGAGCTTTACATGTGATAGGACAGGCATAGAACTGGAATAGTAAATAAAGATAAGACTTAGCAAATCAGAGATGCTTAAGTTTGTTTTTCACATTAAATTAGGCTCATCAACAAGTAATATGAGAGCAGAAATGAATCCTTATCCAACAGGAGAACTTTTGAAGTCATTAATTAGGTTAGATCGACCTTGGAGAAGGCAAGCAAAGAAAAGAACATTGCAGTCAACACTGCAGGAATATTCAAACCACAAGAGTCTTCACACTTTTCAGCAAAGCCAGCTTTATAGAATACAATTAACAACAAATTGCACTCCTGTTGGATACCTAAAAGCCCTCTAGAACTGGCAGAATGAGGACTATGATTTAAGTAAGCCTTCCTATGTTATTAAGTTGATAAGAAAGCAAACCCAAGATATTTAATGCGAACAGCTTTCAAGCAGCACGAACTTCTCATGATGACGTTATAAATGGTGAATATTCACCACCTAGAAGTCAATTTGCTGCTTTGCATGGCAGTTATTTTCAAGGACAGGTTTGCCAAACTGCACAAGCTCTTTTAGTGACAGTTTATATTTCAGGGTACAAAAACAGTCCCTGAATTGTGCATGCTAATGTGCTGGTACTGACAAAAGCAATCTGGTAACACTGACTCGGAATTATACAAGTTCAACAGTGAGGAACAGCATTGGCAAGAAGGGTTAAAAGGAAGTACAACTCAAATAATCATTTTCACTTGAGTTGCGAATCCCAGAGAGACAGTCCCATTACAGCACAACAAAACAAATAAAAATATGTAGGAAACAGGGCCTAGGTAACCTTTTGAACTGGTTAACCAGCTCTCTCCCTAACGAGCATGCCTCAAGAAATGTTAAGAATGCTCACGCTTGGGTTGTCACCCTATGGACAGAAAGGCTTCTCTGCAATTGTTTCTGAACTATTAAAATAGAAACCATAAAACAAAAAAAGCCACAAAATGTTATTAATCTAGTGGGAACTCTGCTGCAAATGTATGTCATACAGGCAATTAAATTTTTATGCTAAGATATATACACAAAAGCCAGATGAAACTGTTTCTACAGTTTACTCCCATAGACGTATCTTGCAAATGTGGAAATGAAATATTTTAAGGAGAAAGGCAATGTGCTCTAGGATAACCCTGCTTGGGCAGGAAAGTTGGACCAGATGAGCCACTGCGGTCCCTTCCAGCCTTACGCATTCTGTAATCCTCTGTAATAAGTCCTGATTAATTTGGTGGTGAACAGGCTTAGGGCAATATATAGAAAATATTCATTTNTCCATGTGTTTGGTTTAGCTTAAGCTTAATGAGTGCCAAGGTTGCTGAAGACAACAGTAAATTGCTTCATTGCCTTTGCTTTATGCAAACTTGTCCTTTTCTTGGGTAACTTACTGTCAAAACACGCTGAACTCTACTAGTTCTATATTGAAGAGTTGCATAATGTTTACCTAACACTCAACTGTCAGGTCTTGCTAATACAGTCAAGAGGCTGTGCAAAGATTATAAAGCAATAATTCAGTTTTAGATGTCCTGAACATGATGCGTTTAAGTCTCCATTGAAGCAGGGACAGTCTGGAAAGCATTTTTGACAATGCTTTGGATTAAATTCTCAGTCATTCCAGCGACCAAGGAAGACTGCATAAGAAGCAGGTGAGGACTTATAAATACACATATATTATATACTGCATAAAAGATAGCTAGTAAAAAGTGTATTATTTTCAAACCTTGGAAAACAGATATACTGTAAGATAACAAATTTAAATGCAAAGTTAAAAGCTCTGCAAACTGTTTACAGTGATGACAAGAAACATGCAACAATGAAGTAGTCACCTAAGTACCCTGGAAGGAGCTACCAAGACTGTTACTCATGGAAACCAAGATATACTCTTTATTGACTTGAGGATCATAAAAAAAAGGCATATGAAGACATAATTTTATGACTTGTTTTCCGATTGTATTAGCATATATAAATATTGAAAAATAAAATAATATCAGAAGAGTAATACACTTTACTGTAGTGACCTGGGAACAATGTAAAAAGTATTCATTGCAAGTTGTATACCCCAGCGAGAGAATAATTATCATCCCTGTTCAGCTTCTGCTCAGAAATAAAGATTGATTAGATGAAATTAATTTTCCACAAATAACATTCTTTGTGGATTTTCCTGGATTATGATGATAGTAAACAACAACAGTAAGTGGTCTCCTTTAGTGTTTAAAGCTGACTAAAAATCAGCTGCACTAACATATGTTACAAATAAAACCGTGTTATTTGTCTCTGCTGAGTGTCAAGTCTAATATCATTCAAAAAAAGGTTTCAGCTGTGATTTGCAGTTTTGTTACCCAAAAGTCTAGAGAGCACTTTCTCAATGCCAGTTATGAATGCAATCTGTAGCTTGTACACATAAGACACTGAAGTTTTGCCTTGTTTTGAGTGCAGAATAAAAGTCGGGATTTAAAAGAGACTTCAGTAAAATTCCCCTTCGTTCATTACATTAAAGAAACGGAGGCAGTATTTCACCTAGGGCCCACAGCATACTTAACACAGCCCTTCCAGCAGCAAAGCATGCTGTCCCACTTTGCATGGAGAATGCTGCAGACTGTGGAGACGTTCCTCTCTTCACTTCCATCCTTTGATAGAGCCATGTCTGGCTGAGAGCCAAAGATCTATTTTTTAAAAACATGTTTCAAAGGGCTGCAGAATGCAGTGTCTGCCAGCAGCAGTAACGCTTGGGTGAAACCTCTAAATTCCCTATGTGGGGCATCATCTGGGGTACATACATAGGTGTAATTAACAAGTCTCTACAGTCTTCATCTCACGAGATATGAAGCACCACGATAGCATTAGCTCTATTAACACCAGTGGATTTGCTAGCCATTCTGTATTATTCCTAAAGCTGGTAGCATTTGCTATCAGTAGCTGTAGGATTCATAAAGACCTGGGAAAAAATATCTGCAATTCTGCTCAGGAGATACAGCCCTTTAGAGGTACAAAACCTTTGTAAATCAGTTTGAAGTTACCAAGGGACCATGTAATTGAAGCTAAAGGTAATAGTTCCTTGGATGAAAGAGGCCAGAGGGACAACTTTGCAAAACTAAGGCAAATGCTTAAGAACTATAACTATTACTCTATGTTAGTAGAAAAACAAATCCTTTTCCTGTCAACAGATACCTACAATTACTTCATTATTACCTATCAACAAGTGAAGAGGTTTTGTTGAGATGCAAAGGTGAAAGACCTTTCAGCTTTTACACCCCAGAACTCTTCCTGGCAGGTAAAGCAGGTGGAAGAACATCACTGTGAGATGAACTGTGACTAAGTGCTAAGAGTCATTCTGCTTCTATCACAGCATCTGCAGTTTTTGGAAAGCTTTTGGCAAAAAAATCACTCATCAGAGGCTCCTAAGGAAACTAAATAGTCTATTGATACTCGATGTTCAGAAACAAGTGGTGGCATACACAGTCACTTGCCACAACACAGGGAAGTTGCTGTTCTTCCAGGGCATCTGGGCTGTGATCTGACAAAGAGTGATAGGGACAGATAGGCAGCCTGCAAATAAAAGATTTGCTTCGTAAAACCCCAATTACAGAAGCTCACTCAAGATGGTGCACTCAGTACGGGTGATTACAGTTCAGAGCCTACGCTGCACTGCTGATTTTCATTTGAGCAAGGGGCTGAAATCACAGAGTAGATGAGGTTGAAAGGGACCCCTGGAGACCAAGTAGTCCAACTCTCCCGCTTAAGCAGGGTCAGCTACAGCAGTTTGGTTTAGCCTGTATTCAGCTGGGGTTTTAATACCTCTAAGGAGATCTCCACAGTCTCTGTGGTCACTGTTTTACCTTCCTCACAGTTAAAAAAGTTCTTTAGATTTTGAGGTGGAATCTCCTGTGCCCAAGCTGGTGTCGATTGCCTGTTGTCCTGTCACTGGGCACCACTAAGAAAAGTCTGGCTTCTTTTTCTTTGCCCAACCCCCACCAGGTATTTTTAGACAGAGAGAGAGAGACACACGCAAGATCTCTCCTTGACTTCCTTTCTTCAGGCAGAAGAGTCCCAGCTCTTCCAGACTCTTTGTATAATAAATGCTCCAGTCCCTTAATCACCTTTGTGGCCCTTCACTGGTTTTACTCCAGTTCATCCACATTCCTTTCACTCTAGATCACTCAGATCTGGACCCAGCATTCCACCTGTGTCTCACCAGTGAAGAGGGGAAGGATCACCACCCCAGCTGCTGACATCACTCCTCATGCAGGCCAGGATACTGCTGACCTTTTTTTCTGCAAGGGTCCACTGCTTTGTGCAATCCAGGACCCTCAGATCCTACTCTCCAAAGCTGTGTTCCAACCACAGCCTATTGTAGTGCATGGGGTCATTCTTCCTCACATACAGGACTTTACATTTGGTTTTGTTGAGCATCATGGTGTTCCTGACAGCCTATTTCTCCAGGCCCTTTAAGTGGCAGCCTAACCATTAGCTGCATGGTATCCTCTCTCTCTGCTCCTGATCCTTTTGCAAGTTTCCTGAGGTTACCACTGCTTCCTTACTCAGTTGTGGGCTGCCATCTTCTTCCCCTCTTGTTCCTCTTTAAAGCTGTCCTCCCTAGGTTGGCCTGCCTGTTGGCAAAGATGCTTTTGCCTCACACAGTCACACTTGATACCTTTCAGGTCTCTACTGGCTGTACAGTCTGGATAAGCCTTTATGGTATCACTGCAACATCCCAGAGCTGAGCACCCAGCAAGCAGCCTTGTGTAGGGTCACAGCTGCCCTGGACTTCAAAAGTCAGTGCAGCAATCATAATGTTTTTTGTGGTGGTGATTAAGGAAAACTAAGTCAAACCTTATAAATAAGTTTGCAGGTTTTGTTTTTATTTTCATTTTTATTTTCTTTGACTAGACAGAAACTAGCACAGGTGATAGAGGCAGAGGTATTTCTTGGTTTTCTCCCAGACTCCTGGCACCAGGCAACTTCAGCAGCTGCAGAATACTCCACAACCTCAAGGCTGGGTGCCAGGTATTAAGTATCAATTGCTAATTCCTGGCTAAACAGTAAAAAGCCAGGCCCAAACAAAACCCAATAGCATCCTGAATCATTAGGGGATCAGAGCAGGCATGGATATCTAGGTATCAGACAAGCAACATCTGTGATGGCTGGGCACAGTTTCTCAATTTAAAATAATTATTCAATTATACATTCATACTCATTTGCCAGCTTGAGACACCAAACTTTATATATACATACACTTAAAACATTGACTAGTTTGGCCTGTCTGGAATTGATAGTTCTTAACATCAGCAGGTTCTGAGTATACTGCATCCTTTCTGCCTTCATAAAATAAAACAGCAACAGCCTGAGCATACCAACAGACCATTGATCTGAGGAAATACACTAAAAGATGCCTTTGATTAGCCCAGTACTTTGGGTCACCTATTTTAACCAAGCACAGATTGCAGCCTGCACAAAAAGTTGTGAAAAATGACAATAAAACCAGGAAGCCAGAAATCAGAGAGAGAGCGAGGAAGCAAAGGGGCTCTGGAACTCCACAGAAAACAGCTTCTGAAGTAAAGCAGAAGTAAAGCAGTGCCCAAAAATGAAGACATGAAACAGAAGAAATGTTGGATGAACAAGAACTACTGTACAGAACAAAGAATGAATAGTGTTCCAGAAAACTCTGATGAATCCCCCCGGCTAATGCAAGTACAGGGTATAAAACAAATTATCAGATGAAGGAATCGCAAAACACATTTTCTTAAAAAAAACCCAAAGAAACCCCATCAAGAGAACAAAGGCCAAAGTTAAAATTATACAAAATAAAAGCACAAAAACTGTTTCCAAATACTTTTTCTAACTGACATAATAAATTTTGAGTGACGAAAAATGTGAGATGAGGGGTATAACACAAGATGCACACTTGTTTTACACTTACGTATATTTGCAAAAATGAACACATAAGATTTTTATCTTTGCTTAAAAACCCATTGTGCTGATGATTGAATCCAAGGTCCCCTACCTGCTGTGATCCTGTAACAATGACTGCAGTTAGTATCTTAGCTCTGCTGGCACTGTCATTACTACTGGCATTATGTCTCCAAGGTCTTTGTGCATCCCTACAACACTTACATTCCTTTATAATCTTCAAGTACAGTTTTAGACTGCATCATCTGCCAAAATCAGGTTCTGAGGCTCCTTATGGATCTCCTCATATGAGGTCTACATATGAATGAGCCAGTTAACTCAAAGGTAAAGTGGTATCTTTTAAGAAGATTTAATGTGAGTGGAGATGCATCTCTATTTCTCACTGTCAGCCTGTAAAGAGCTTAGTGTTGGTATCAAGGATACAAATAAGATGCAAAGTGGTTTTCGTTGACAGCAAAAAGCTAAACCTGTGTGGTTCATGTTAAAAATGCAAAGCACATTTTAGAGTGCACTGGGTACCTAAAAAAAAACAGAAAAAAAAAAAAGGAAAAGATCATTTTCCCAGGGCACGTTACACAAATTTAGTCTAGAATAATGCTATATGTCAGACGCAGCTGTGCTTTTGCAGCTGAATTTCAATGCTGCCTTTTCTTTCTTCCGTCTCACCCTACCAGGGGCCATTCTCCTTTGAAAACTACTTTTCTCTTACAGATTGCTGCTGCTACCTTGTCACACCCCCTCCTGCCTCCATCTGCCACTGCCTCCTCATGGGCCATCACTTCTTGCTGACTTCAGCCTGGGGAAGAGAAAAAAAACCCCAAAGTAGCTCTACTTTGCATCTTCCCTCCAGTAATGCCATACCTCTTCAGACAGAAACAGGGATACGTGTACATCTAAAAGAGTGTCTCTAAATAAAACGAGTCAAACACAATTCAGGATTACTTTCTCTCTGCACAGATGAAGGAGGGTGAAAAAGCATGATTTCCTTATGGTTCTTCTGTAGATCCCAGATGCCATGGTAGGGAACAAAAAAGCTTCTGCAATTTTCAAAAGCCCTCTGTCACAGCTGGCACCCTGCCAGCCTGTGCCAGACACTGGCTGCTGAGCCCGCTGGGGATGCGGTGCTGGAGCAGAAAGGCCCAAGGAAGCCGAAAATAAAGGAAGGGCCATCAGGGCTGGAGACGGGGAGTGAGACAGAGTCAGTACAGAAACAGATATTCAGGGCAATGGGTCAGGGGCCAAGTGGAGAAAGGGAAAAGAAGGTAAAATCTGGAAGTACCTACTATGCACTTTGCTTTCTCCCATTGCAGTCTCCCCAGCCCTTCAATGCATTTCCCATACCACACTTTTAACTCCTTAATGAGTTGTTCTACATGAGCCTTAGCAACTTCCTCTTGGCTTGCATTTTGCTGATAAAATTCCCCAAAACTTTTGCTTCCTCCAAATCCCATTTTGCTTCTCAGTCTCTACTCTGTAGCAGCATCACAAGGGAGAAAACTTCACCTTGTTCCTGAAAGTTATCGGTGACTGAAAACATCGTACATGGAACTATGGAAGAGAGCAAAAAAAATCACCAGCAAAACACCAACTTTGTTAGAACCGTCTTTTCTCAAAATGTAGCAAGACAGTTCCTGAAGAAAATTATCCCTCACACACTTCACTTTATATATAAAGCTATCAGTTCACTGGACTGCTGTCCAAACAGGGCTCTGAAAGTAAGTTCCGAAAACACATATATCCCCTGGAAAACACAAGAAAACTAAAACAGGAAGCAAGAGAATAATCCTAATACACCTTTATTACACCTTCTGGTAAAAACTTCAAATTATTCAGACCAAAATTTATTTGCAAGTAACTAAGAAGGCATTCAAATCCAGAGCTTCAGCACAATATGCTCTCACTCCCTTCTCCAAGTTTTATCCCTGCTTATACACAGCCAGTCCCCTGCTGCTGTACATCCGCACCAGGCTCGCAGCCTCCTCCCTCCCCACAGGGAGAACACTGCCCTGGAACACCGTGTACTCCCAGAGGCATTACGATAATCTCATTTAAGGCACGGAACGCTGTGGCCAGGCTCTGCACCAGAAAAGAATTTCTGTAGCAAGGCAGAGGGAGTACCAGGCGTTTTGTCACCCTGAAAAGGCAAGGCTGTCCTGTTCTGACAGCTGCTGCCTGCAGCTATCTCCTCCCTCCCCTTTTAAGTTGCTGTGTGCATGTAACCACAGCGGCAAAAAATGTCCTTCCTCACGTTTCTAACCAGAATTAGAGGCAGAGGTACAGCCATGCACCCCATTCTCTCCATCCCAGCTGCCCAGCTCCTGCAGAGAGGGGGGAATGCCCTGCTGGATGGGACCACCATGAGTAGGTAGGCTCAGTTTCCAAAGGTTTACTTCTAAACAACTGGGCCATTTACCCGCTCTCTTTGCTGAGGCAGCAGAACATGGGATACACACTTCTTACAGAGGCCGTAGGTCGCTTCTGGCATACAATAAATCAAACTGAACAAGCACCAAGACATCAAATTGTAAACTGAACCAGCTGAGCGGAGGCACCTTTTTGTACTCCTAATAAACCTCTGTGCTGCAAGCAGCCCAACAGACAGAGAAAACAAAACTCTTACAAAATCAGAATCCAGACAACACACACAAGAAAAAGATAAGTATTACAGCTCAACAATCATCCTTCTCTATTCCCATTGCAAAATAGATCGAGTATGGCTCCAATACAACAAGGGTCAAACTGCAACAGAAATATGAGGACACGTGCTTCACCCTCAAGACTATTTTCTCATTAGTACATAATATTTCAATTCCATTTAACAACCTTGTTATGTGTTTTTATGGTACCAGATCATTAGACTAATCTGGAATTAGTCTAAAATAACTTTCTCTGAAATACTGTTCAACATAATGCTTTACCTCTTGGTTAAACACTTGTTCAGTAAAGAACTTGATGCATGGCATCACTGAGTATGCTGTACTAGAAATCTGGTTAAAATAATTAAGGGGTTTTTTTTTAATTATGTCAGTTTCAGGAGACTGAAAGGATCCCAAAGTCAAAAATTGAAGTACTGCATGAAATTATTGAATAGGCCTCCTGCTCATCCACCAAATGCAAAATAAGGCATCTGTCTAGAAACCATGTTTTTCTGGCTGTGCAACTCCAGAAAACTGCTTCTTCCAATTTCCCCCTGCCTGCTCACACTCCACAAGCAAGACACAATTATTCCACAGGATCTTTCCTCTTCTCTTGTTCTGGACATTATGCTTTGCTCTTTGAGGAGACACCTTCACATCAGATTCTGGATGAACTAATTGTTTCCTGCTGGAAGGGATACGTTAAATTTTTGCCCCAAGACTAGTCTGGCAGCAACTGCAAGAGGTGGCTCCTGAAGCCCATCCTCTGACCCGCTGCTAGAGAACAGCGCTCGTCAGTCACAGGCGGAAGTCAGGACAAACAAAGGGCTTGTTTGTATAGCATCTCCCATCAGCCCTCCCTCCTCCTCCTCATCCCCGCTAGCTCTAGCTCTCTCTGGGGACATCTAAAAAGATACAGCTGCCAAGAAAGTGCAAGAGAGTGAACCAGAAGATAAAGGTAGGTTTTGCTCCTGAAATTATCCTTGTCTACTTGTTCTGCTCCTTCCAGTTACAGAGTACAGAATTAGAAATGCATATGGGAACATGTAGAAGATGATTTGGGAGAAGCTGTTATATTGCAGGCAAGAGGTACCATTCAAGACAGTTGCATGGCTGTGATCCAGCTCAAAATAATTCTTTTACTATCTTGCTTTTCTTCAAAGTCGGATACTACATATTAACATCTGAAATCACTAAACATAATATATTGCCTTCCAGTGCTCAATATTATATGGAGAGAGGTGTCTTCACAATGAATTGCTGTCTTAAAGAAAACTAAATGGGGTTTAATGAGAACTCAGTTTCTGGAAAGAATCATGGTATTGATGATAATTACAAAGCAGTAATTCACTGAATTCGTTCTCAGTGGAATAGCTGCTGTCCTTACAGTGCACCAACTGTTCAAGTAAAATAGATTTAAGAATTTTTTTTAAATGGAAAAAGTTCTTCTCAATATTATCAGTCATGCAGCTCTTGTGTAATGATTTTTTAGTAATGCACTAATATACCTATCAAGAACTAACACACCTAAATACTCAGCATCTTACAGGTGTTTGTGAAAGGCAAACTTGACAAACAAATAAACACTAAAATACATTTCATTTTGAATAAGTGAAACAATTTTAATATATATTTGCTTTTTAAGGGCAACTTGTTAACCTGGCACATGCCACTGGACAGACTGGAAAAGATCATACACCAAAAGTGTACCAATTAATTCTTGTTTTCAGCATTAGGCAACTAGAAATACAGCCTACTTCAGTGGCAAAGAAGGGTATATTTAATGAAGGATTGATATTTTTAATGGTTGATAGACCAATATGTAAATATTTATATTTTCTCAACCATGCAGGATGTCTAGAAGTGCCAAAATACACATTTTGTGCCATTTCTCAGTTTTCCGTATTTCTAACACCTGAGCTCCTACCGATACTGTGTGACATTTAAAGGGCATCACTTCTCATGAACTTTTACCCTGTTGTTCTTGGACAAGGAGGCTGAGATTTGGGGCTTTCTCGTCGGTCTTTTTTGATTACTTCGGCACCTAGCGGATCCAAAGACCGGATGGTGCCAAACTGCCTGGCAAGATAATTCAAACAGTCTCAGCTGAACAAGCAGAGACAGCACTAATTCCTGACTCACCATGCATATTCCCAAACAAACCATTTTCCTTTAGGAAAAGCTCCAAACTATTTCAAAGCACTTGTATTCCCAGGTGCATTTGGTCTCAAACCTTACACCATGTCAAAGTAATCAAAATAATTAACTGAACTTATGCAAATGCAAGGAGCTCATTTTTGGTATTTTTAGATGGCTTTACTGCTAGAATTTGAAATTATACAATCTTGATAGAGCAAGCTGGTCAGGCTTAGCATGCCTGGCATTGCTATCTTTTCAGAAGGTTTTACAGAATAAAGAACTGTAAGAGGATGCTTGCTGGCAGCAAGTGAGTCTTTGAGCCACTTTAGTGGTTGGATTTGTTCATCGCATCTTCCTGACTTGTTTTATGAGAAAAGACTATCTTCTGTGCTATGTAGAAGCAGACAGTGTCTTTGACACTCATTTTGAAATAAACATGCCCATACTAGCTCTATTCTTTACCTAGGTAATCAGTGACACTCCTGCATCTCTTCAGCCACACTCAGGAAAAGGAGTTGCAGCAGTTTGTCAGAGATGCTGCATCTGAAAGGTCTGCTGAGTTTACCAGCATCGATCCTGTGCAGGGAGCTGATGAAACACTTCAGGTCCTTGGCAATCTTTCATCTGCAAATAGGGACTGTTCTCCCCCAGGAAAAAAAATACCCTTTTGAAGAAAGGTCTTTTGACTAAAAGTTTCTGTTTGGTTAGGATCTGCAAAAAAAAGCCCAGAGGAAATATTTAAGCAGAAGAAAATGATAATATTTTTTCTAAATAATAACAATGTTTCTCACTGGCAAGATGCATAACTGGTCAGAGAAACTGTCTATCCATAGCTCTCCAGCATGCTGAGTTTGCTAATACTCATTTTGGCACCCACTCATAGAGACCCTCCTGATGATGCACTACAGCAATATCCTATTATTTTTCAAGGCAAGTAGTGACTTATAGAATCACCTTAAAAACTGGTCGTGGTTTTCGAATCTAGCAATTTGACAGTGTATAGAGAGTGTGCCTATTTTCAGGACAAAGTGAATTCGTACAAATTTTGAGGAGATAGGAAGCTGGTAACAGATTCAAATGAGTATTTCAGTTGAACTCCAGGTAGGGAAAGATCACCTGAATTATCAGAAATAAAAAAAAACAGTACACAAGAGCAAGATATCATGAATGCCTCATCCTCAGTAGAAGAACACAGAATTACCCAGTCACAAGAAACAAAGGCATAAACCTCCTGCTTCCTGGTTTCCTCTTTCATGGAAATTTTCTTTCGTTAAATACTTAAATAATTAAGCTCAACTATCTGAACAGAAGATTAAATTGTACTCCCTGACATTGCCATTTATCTAGGTATAGTATAAACAGATTTGTTCTCTTTAAGCATTAGACTTCTCTGAGCAGAACCCTCATAACTATAGTGTTTATACTCCTACAAAATAAAACCATAAATATAAAAATACAGATTCTTCACTCAAGTCTAAAAACACAACATCGGGCAAGGTTAGAACAATGTTTACTTTATTTGAGTAGTAGTTTGAAGTCTAAAACTAATAAAGACAATATGTTATTCAATACTGCACTCTGAGGTAATTAAAAATAGATCCCCAAGGCTCCATTACTAGTAGTTTATGGGAGTCTTCTACTCAAAAGTTCCCATACAAGTTCATGGAAACTAAAAGGAATGATTCAATGAATTTTGCTTCTACAATAGAAGCAAAAAAAAAAAAATACAAAAGAGCTTATTTTCACTTCACTCATGTTCTCTAAAATATTTGCCACTTTTTGATATTTTATTTGGCTACTGGTGTTCAAAAACCTCAAGTTTAAATATAAAAATAAATAACCAAGACATTTTGAGGTGTTGTATTTTATCCCTAATATGAATTCCTAAACTCCAAGATTTTCTTACGTGGCATGTTATTTATCAGCTGAAGAAATGGAAGATAAGCAAGATAGTTGTGGTGGCAAGAAAACTACCTAAGAAAAAAAATTAGGAAATACTACTAAGAAATACTGTAGATTTATACATTTAAAAGTTTACTGTTTTTTTTTTCAAGGACGACCTCAAGATTTTTACCAAGTAAGCCATATTATACCCACTTCTATAGCTGGCATACCTCATTTTTTTCCTTATCTAGATAATGGCTCTGCCATCTTAATTTCACCTTTGGTAGTCTTTGATTAGACATTGCCTTACACCTTGCTATTTTTGTGTTAGCCTAGAGCATTCTAACCTGCAGCCAACACAAGGAATACCAGGGTTCGCCCATAATGTCATGTCAGGGCATCAATTCCCAAGTGCCAACAGGTTGAAGGACAGCAAAGTCTTCCTTAAGTCTAATACAAAAGCAGTAATGAGCACACAGGGAGAATGCTGGGCAGACCTGGTCATTCTTCAGGTTCATTTTCAGAGCAGAACTCCTATTTAAATTAAGTTAAGATAACAGATCCATTTTGTTTGAGCATGAGGAAAGGTAAAAAACCCACTCTCTCTCCGAATACCAATAAAAGCTCAGTTGAAACGTTGTTCAAAGGGCTAATTTAAAAGTGAATTCAAGTTCAAGGATCCAAGGCTTTGTGGCATGGTCAGACTGTGCAAAGCAGCACAGAACAGCAGAGCTCATGTTAAACAAAATGATGGAAAGCCTAGTTGCCAGCAGGAGAGTTTTGCAAGGGATAATTTATCCTACCTTTTAAAAAGCCAATTAAACCATAATGACCTCCAGTAGCAAGACTCAACTAAGCAGTCTGCAGTACTAAAAAGATGCAATGAAGAAGATTCTCCATAATGCTGTATCATACCCGGGTCCAGGACAGCGACACTCGGCAGCACTGCAGACAGCTTCGGCTTCCTCGGCTGCTTAACGCCTCAGTTTCTCACACAGCCCATGACACAGGATTCAATCAGCAAGCAGTTTTTCCACAACTTTGATGGGGAAGGATACTATTTATTTTACGTGAGTGACTCTTGTTTTGACAGGCAAAGTGGCCAGGAAGGCAAGGACGCACACACACAGACATTTTCCCCTGGTCTGGTAGCAATCGATACAATCACTTACATCGCCGAGAAAACACGTCCAGCTCAAAGCAATTTTCTCAAGGTGAGAGGCCAAAGAAACAACAAAATTGCCAGCATCAGAAGCCTCAATTCCCAATGAAAGGATTCCCAAGGTTGTACAGAAAGTAATGAATATAAACTCTGCTGCAATATTATTTACCTCCTAGGAAATAACACTCTCCAGCACTCAAGCTCAAATGCCCAAAACTTCACGGGAAAGAAAAAAGCAAGGCAGAAAGCAAATCAGGGAAAGAGGTCTGTTCAGCAGCAATTCCTGTGTCACATACCTCATTTCTCTTTAGCATCCTGCAGTGGGAAGCTTGGCAAAAATGAAGATGGTCTCGGTGCTGCTGGTGCTGCTGAGCACCCTCCCGGGCACGCTCGCGGCGCCTTCCCAGCGCCCTTCTTGTTACAAGAGGGCCCTCAAGGAGCACAACTGCCATACCATCCCAAAAGGCCAGGAGAACCTCCGACATGTCGACGATGGTCTGCAAGATCACTTTTGGGAAGGGAAGGGCTGTGAGGTGATCTGTCACTGCAACTTGAATGAATTGCTCTGCTGCCCAAAGTAAGACCACACTCATTTCATGTAAACTTGTACAGTTCTTCACAACTGCCCATTTTATTTCCATCATTTTAAACTGGTACAGTTCTTCACAACTGCCCATTTTATTTCCATCATTTTACAGTTTCCACAGGTGAAATAAGCTATGATTTTAAAGCAATTCATCACTTCAGATGGTTTTAAAATGGTATCAAGATATAGCCACTTTTCTGTTACTGTCAGTTTTGAGGATTTGTGTTTCAGGGGCTCACCTAGGATGTTGCTGTGACCCCTGCCCATCTCTCTGCCGGCTAGCAACGGCAGGAGTCCTGGGGCAACATTCCCAGTAGGTCCGTGGAAGGAAGGGGGCTGCAAGCTGCTTACCGGGGCTTCCAGAGTGTCTCTAAGCTACGCCTTTGCAGGCAGCAGCAAGTCGTAAGAGAAACACAGTATCTCTCCTTGGTAGTGAAGTCAGGAGGATTTATTTCAGTTCCAGCACCGGCAAGGAGGGGGAAGGGGGGAAGGGAGAGGGGAGAGGGAAGGGGAAAAGAGAGGGGAAAGATCCAAGCGGAAAGAGAGCCTCGTCCTCTGAGCATTCCCTTATCACAGTTTCGAAGGGCCCACGGACCCCAGGCTTGAAAAGCTCACAGGGGAGGGATCAAAGGCAGGGTTACACCTTAGGAATACACCATGCATTTCGGAAGGGGGAAACAGAACAAACCATTCAAAGAAAAATACATCACCACACTAGGACTTGCTTAGCATATTTTGTAAGCCTCCCTGTCCTATTAACAGGGACTTCAGCACTTAAATCACCCAACTTTTGACTCCTCTGTTTGATCCAATCTAAGCATAACGACACCAAATCCTTATTCACAGCATTTTGCAATGAAGATATTTTCAAGACCAAAACCAAAACTATTTGATTTCTGTTCCATGGAAGAGAACTGTTGCTGCTATTCTAAAGTGCATGCACATGTGTCAGTTGAACAAATAATTCTGTAAAGATAGCTGTTAAAAGCAGAAAAGCAAAGGGCACAGAGGTTCACAAATACTTGCATAAAGCAAGGCAAAGATTTAGCCCAAGAACATCAACACTTCCCTGACTTGGTTGCACTGCTAACAAAGCTGAACAGTGGAGTTCTCACTGAACATGGGGGTTTTGTTGTTGTTATATAGAAAAAACATAACCGAGTTAAATAAACACCATCGGCGCATACTGGTTTTAAGTATTAAAATGTATTAAGAGGTATTATTTCATTCAGTTTTTCAGCAACATCTTTTCTTCAGTAGATTTGGATTAGAAATATCAACAGTTCAAAACTTATTAATACTTCAGAGGCACTAAAATGTGATGGCATTATATAGGTGAGCAAAAATTTTTTTTTATACGTGCTCCTCTTAACATTCATTTCTCAAGTCCCCTAAAATGCAATAAAGGCAACTTTCCAGCACTCCTGTAGGGGACTCAAGTTGAACAAAGTGGGAAAAACTTCTAAAGCTAAAAATCTCACATTCAAACTGAGAGCAGGGTTTAAGTTAAGTTTTTAATCTTTCACTTTCCCTAAAACCAGATATGGTGTCCTCACCCTGAAGCACACTTCGGGTCTCTAGCTTCAACCTTTGAGCAGCATAATAGAGCCTCTTCCTTTGATACAAATAGAGAAGAAAGTACTCCTTCCACCATCCTGAGATACACAAGATCTGCTTTGCATCTGTGCTCTGGGGACAAACCGCACTAGAACAGTACGTGTGCATATGCCACAGTCCTTTATTTTGATAATATAATCTATTAGGTAAGTTTATTTTCTCAAATCTAAAATACCAGGGTGGAGCTCTGGCAACCTGCTCAGCCAATGAAAGTTTTGTCATTGCTTCCACACCAGGCCAGCAGAGGTAGAAACACAGTATCTTCAACCAGACCTGCAGTTGTATTTGCATTGCTGGAAGGACATCCCACAAACACAGTAATCCCACATATAGCACAATATATGCTAAAAAATATCCACAGTGGAAATGCGTGTCATTTTAAAGCTCTAATAAACCAATGATCTAACTGTTTAAATATGTGTTCCTATCTTTCAGGGATATTTTCTTTGGACCAAAGATATCTTTTGTGATCCCCTGCAACAGTCAATGATTCAAGCCTGCAAGTGAAGATAATAGACATCATTCTACGATCATGTAATAATGTTTTCAAGGGGAAAAACAAAACCACCACCAACAAAAAAACCTTCCTTTCTAACCACAAGTCACTGTCTCACCTTACACTGTAGAAAGAATTTCCTTTCTATACCTTTATAGAATATCAATTATGTAAGAAGTTTTCTTTTCAAATCTGGTAGCTGACCTAATTTCCATAAAAACATCTCCATGGTTTAACAGACTGTACAAGCTCTTAATGTATCCTAATTTGCATCCCCCAGCAAAAAGCATAACTCTTCTTACTCAGCACAATATCCTTAACTAGTTTGGACAAAGACACTTCAAGCCTAAGCCTTCATGTTGTTAGGAACATGACTCTCAGAGCAACTTAGGGCAGTGCAGCTTCCTGTCACATTACTGCCATCACACTTTTAGTGCTGTTTTAAGCTGAAGCCAGTCAGTCCCTGGTACTTCTGCAGATAAACTCCCATGTTCTATTTAGGCATCTTAAAGTACACGCACATAAAAAGGCATGTATTTCCATATTTGAAAGTACTTCATCTGAACAAAAAAAAAAAAAGTAAAAACTGATATTAACAGTACTAAAGCCCACTTAGGTCTTATAATTATGTCTGGTCACCTGCCTTGCCTACGCAATCTATAAACCCATATATTGCTTAAACTTAACACTGAACATTTTAAATATCAGAACAGTAGATTTTTTTATTCAAGCTTTGTTTGAAATACAGTACCCCAAAATTAAGTTTACATGCTGGCTTTTTATTTTTAGGCTAGCTCTGGAAGGCAATAGCTACAGAAGCGAAAACACAGAGCTAATAATCTTAAGAGGTATTGTGATCAAGGAAATAGATAAAAACAGACATAAATTTTTGACCATTTTTCTCTTATGCTGCATTCTGTATTGGCAGGTGTTAAGAGGTGACCACGTAGTTTTAAGCAGAG
>WEIT01016026.1:173011-184364 GCA_013389985.1 Dryoscopus gambensis | reverse complement strand
GGGCAGGCTCTGTCCGGGCGCTGCTGCCCCTGCGCCGGCCAGAGGCAGCTCCCCGGGAGCCGCGGCGCAGCTGCCGCCTGCGTTTCTCGGCAGAAAACAAACGAAGCTCCGTCCTTTGTTAGAGCTGCTTTTACAACACACGTAGTCAGGGCTCCGTCTTCCGTTCCTGTGGCAGAGCCCTCTGAAGACAAAGGCAACTTACAGTGCGAGTTTCCAGTTTTGTCATTTAAAAGGACTTTTTGTTAGTAAATGTGACTGTAACAACAAAAAAGACTGAGAATGCAGAATTATTTTCGCTAATGATGAACCAAGACCTTGCTGTGCACACGACTAGGTAAAATAGACAGTCTGAAAATACTTGACAAAAGCAGGTATTTTTAGCTTTGAGGCTTTACAAAGCTAGGTAAGAGATGCGTTGGCATTAAATCTTTTAACAGTTCAGCTGTTGACAGCAGAGTGGCAAAAGCAGCAAGCTCTGATCTATTGTCCTTTCAAGCACATTCAAAGGACGCGCAAGGAAGGGAGAGGTTTTGCTTTCCCTTTGAACTACCGCAAATATTCCTTTAAACCTCAGAAACGGCATCTGAGCTGAGCGTACTCAAAGCGCAATGATTTAATCGCTGAAATATTTGACCGTATTGCTTGCTGTGCGTTTCCAGCTCGAAGAAGGAGTAGCAGGGAGGCCGGTGAATAATTCAAGCAGACACAGATCCTGCGTAAGCCAAAGTTCTGCGTGAGCCGGGAACACGATTATAGAGCAGTTTCAGTTTGTGCTGCAGATGGCTCCTTAATCTGATTGCATAACGTGGTATTGGAGAATAAGGGTAGGTCCCACTGTCACAACTGAATGAAGGATACAGTAACGGAAGCTAAACTGAGGAAAAAGTCACAGCAGTTATCCACAAGGCACGTTTTAGTGATTCGAGAGGGAAATGGGAGGAGTTGGAAAAAATACTGAATTCCGCTTTGTTATCAGCCACGCTGAAGACTGTGTACTGCCGAGGCTTAAATCCACGCCCTGCGCTGTGCAGTCTCAGGCAGCAAAGGTTTAACTTACTTTTTGAGTTTCTTGTGATTTCAAACTTTCAAAAAAATGTAATAAGATAAAAGAGAAAAAAAGACCCCAATAACAATCATAGCTCACCTTAGAATTTGAGAATATAGGAAGCATGAGCTGGGAAAAGTGGGACAAGGGTGAGTTCCAGGAATTCTTGAGTGGAAATCTGGGTCATAAATAGCAATTTCTAGACTCTCAGACTATGTCTTTTGAGGTCCCTTTGACTTTTTTTTTTTTCAGATGGATTTGACCTTACTATGAGCATAAAATATGTCAGTCTGGTCTGGCTGCTGTGGTTTGGTTTGATGGAAAGATCACTTGTGCATTTTAAATGTTTCTGATTCTCTTTGTACAGTTTGGGAGCAGTTAAAAGCCTGATTATGTTACCCAGCCGTGCTTGCCAAGATGCTAATTTATAAGTGTAATTTCAAGTAAAGTAGTATCATAGTTTCATGATTAGATCACAGTAAGAGAGTCGTGGGACTTGGAAAGATGGTTCTGCTTCTGCTGTAAACTGCTCATTTTCACACCTGTGCCCTTGTGCTTCTTTGTGGCCATAAAAAACGTTTCTGTGGCTGCATAGCAAACTATATTGGGTTACAACTAGACTAGCAACAAGAAAAATCATTTAGATTTAATCCTGATCTGCTTTACTGCTCAGCTGCAGGATGCCCCAGCACACAGGGCGGTGCAGTAGGAGGGCAGGACTGTGTGACTGGCGCAGGGGTCTGGCAGCCTCATTTGGTATGAACGCCTGCGTACAGTAACAAAGAAATCATGTCACTTTTAATCTTACATTATATGTGGGATGAAAAATACACAGAGCTGCAGCTAGATGGGCTTATCAGACAGTATGAAGCTTACTACAAAAGGATTTGCTAACTTCCATGAAGCTTGGGCCCCATGAAATATAGAGAAAAATCATTGTGGAGTATGTTGTCTAAAATTAAGATTTTATTACATAAGCTCTAATCGTGGCTAGCGTAAGTGTTCAGCTATAAATAAACCATGTATGTGGAGATGTTTTAAATAAACATAAAAACATGCAGCATTGCAACCATATACTGATTAAACTTCAAAAATTAAATCAGTTCAAAGGAAACAGCAGCTCCAAACCAACTACCCTGTGCATGACATGTCACTAGTACTCAGAGCAGAGCTGAGTAGTACAGAAGGCAGCAGTGATCTATATCCCCTATGGGTGCCAAGAACACAGCATGCATGACTTGTAAGTGGCATGCAGAAAGAGCAGGAACTGCAGCATCCTGAAAAGCCTGCCTGAATTCACAGCTCCCAGGCTCTGAAGTCAGCGGGACTCAGTGGCCCCTCCTGGCACCGAGGCAGGCCAGGCACAGGTGGGAGCCCAGCAGCTTGTGCTTCTCTGAGATGCCATATGTCCCAGCTCCTGTTAGCTTTTGATTGATGTGTTTTGTAATTTGAGAGAGAAGGATGATAATCAGATGCATCACCTTGGATATATTGCAAGCACATTGCAAACGTATTACTAATAATCAGTCCTGGAAGAGAAATGTGACTTGCAACTTTGTATGCATTTCCATGGGATAAAGTTCAACTGAGGAGGACTTACTCCCTTCCCCAGCATGCACCAGTCACTTGAAGTCCAAGTGTACTTTAGTGCACTTGTGTGCAGCACCGGAAATTATCCTGTTAGCAAAAGGAATAATAAGGAAAACTATTGGTATACACTTTTCTCAGCAAATACACATTTTCTTTGTTATGTATTGTAACTCTTCCAGTGAAAAATAGATTCCTTTAAAACACTTGAAAAATTCTGCAAATTCCACCACACACCCTGGTGATTTTAATAAAAAAGCAACCTACTCGATAGGCATTCATGGGCTGTGATAAAGAACAGTGACCAAATCTCTCCTTCCTTACCAGAAACAAATGCTATTCTTTCTATTTTTCTTTTTTAATATCTCATTTTCCTCTCTCACTCCAGCACCACCTAACCTGCTACTGCCTTGTTGTTCTGCTTCCACTTTACTGTCCAAATTTGTTAAAGCAGAGAGCCCAAAGCATAGGAATATTGGAACTTGCCTACAGACTGTATTTTACTTCTTTACATGTTTTAGGCTATGATAGTTAAAATATAATTTCAGATAATTAATTGTCTAACAAAACTTAATTTGTATTAGTACACATAGTTTATTGTATATGATTCAAGAAATGCAGTAATACCAAAAAAAAAAAAAATCATAACTTTAACCAGAATTATTTCCAGGTCTGAATCCAAATGAAGCCAGTCTTTCTTTTTTAAGCATTCGGCCTTGTACAATGGAAACTCAAGATGTATGAAAGAGTTTATATAACACAGGCTTTTAATAAAAGATTTAAAGCAGTAAAGAAGGCCCAAACCTACACATTTTATTTTAAGAATAATTTAGGGTTTACAGGATTAAAACTGATAAACCCATGTACTGTAAAAGCTTTCAAGTTTTGTAATACAGTCCCCTTAATGGTTTGTGCCAATTCACTTTCACAAGAAGCCATTAGTTACAGGGGGCTTCAAAGGAGCTTCAGGTAGAAGGCTTCATTCTTGCGTGCAAAAATACAGAACCTCTTATGTTCTTTGTTCAATGTATTTCACAAATTGTTTTTTGGTGGACTTAAACAATGAAGGATGAGTTAGGAGAGAGAGCTCAAACACAATGACTGCACAGAAGCAGAGAAGCCAACCTCCAGCTTTGCCTTAGGTACCCCTCAGTTTCAACACCCCTCTTCCTCCTCCTCAGAAGCTCCCACTCAACCAAAGTGCACCTCCATCTGCTTGTTTCACAGTCACTGATCCAGGTTGCTTTGATTAACAGTTTGTTTCACATTATATGAGATTGCACAGTTAGAAGGAGACCCCACTAAACCATCATTCATGCTCTTCTGAAATGAAATGCAGCTATCTGGAATGTATTGTGGAAAAGTATCACTCCCAGAGGATTTGTGTTATGCAGTAAAAAATTAACTACTAGTAACAGACCAATGTAGTATATTGCTTAAGAATTATTTTTCAATCCCTTGAAATTAAATAAAAAACTTGCTTAGATTTTTTTCCTTGTAAGATAAACTGTCATATCTTTTCAGTAAATTTTGCTGGTCTCTAATGCCCTCTTGATATGACAAAAAGCACTGTATATACTCTGTGCTACAGCCTTTCTTATTATAGAAATTCAGATTCGACAATGGCTTTAACCACTTGCTTCTTGCTTTGTGTAACACACACTACACCTTCTTCATGGTTTTGTCAGAGGATCCTGGAAACTACAGGGCTCTGTTACACCACCACGTCTTCTGATACGGATTCATTTTACAGAAAGGAAGTCAGGAAAGTTCTGTAGCCCTGAAGCCTCTTTGAGTGCCCTTGTCTTTGCAGTACGGTTACAACCATCTCTAGGTCTGACTTAGCTCTTGTTGAAGTCAACAGCAGGTTTTAAGTTCCCCTTGGGAGCAGGTGAACACTTCCTCCCCTGAACCATCAGTTAGATACTTGGATTCCCTTAGTAAAAACAAAATAGTCTGATACTAATGCAGACATTTTTATAAAAATAAAATAATAAAATTACATGTGTGTTTGGGGTTTAAATGCTTTCCTGACCTCCTGCAGAGCTCCTTTTGGGTAAAAGATGTAGATAGGCTTATACTCCAACAAACTCAAGTATAACAATAGTTCTGAACTGCAGCTGGTTTTTGCTGATATTACTTGACAATAAACCCTTAAATGATACGTACTATGGGAAGAGGATCAGCTAAAATGTTTTGCAAAGTTTGCCACAAAAAATGGCCACCAGGCAGAATGTACTATGTTCCTATGTTTGAATAGTACCTACTGCTATTATTCACATTCAATACACAGCAGCTGATCAAAAGCATTGCTTCTTTATTAGGTATTGCTGTTCATCTTTAATGTTCTCAAACTGCAACTTCTTCACTTGAAAGATAATATTGAGTCTCAGCTTTCATACTGATAAAACTTCTAGCCTTTACAGTTGCAAAGGTGTATCTGAATCTGCTGAAGGATATACCCTAAACCATAGAACACAAAAAGAGACCCTCACCCTCAAGTTTCAACATTAAAGGTTTTAAACGAATATGGGTTAAAAGTTGGTGGTTTGGTTTTTTTCTTAATCCAAGTATTTGGTTGTTAATATTTATTAACTTTACAGACCCAACTTTGCTCTTACAGCTATTCACAGGCACTAAAAAAAAAAATCCTTTTCTCCAGAAGTGACTGCTGAAGCCGGATTTTACATAATCTTTTAAATTATGTCAGAATTAGGAAAATAATAATATAGATATTTTACCTCCTTTCACCTCTTTGTTGTGTGATTATCTGTGTTTCTAATTACATCATGAAAATATGTTAAAAACGAATCATATCTTTACAAAGTAAACTTTTAACTACTAGAAAATTAGAATGAGAGTTCTCTGCTTTTAGTATTTGTACATATTACAATAATTTAGCATCCTATAAATGCTAATTATTAGTATAAAATGTAGCAACATAAAAATTGCACAACATGATCAAGCCTGTGAACTGAGTGTACTCATCAAGGTGGTTTCTCTCAAAGGCTTATATTGAAGTTGAGAGTTTATAGGTACAGATGCTTTTGTTTTAAAAACTGGAAAAGACATGTTTTGGGCTGCTATTTAGTTTCTCCATAGCTCTGAATAAGCAAATCTATCTTGGACAGGGAACAACTAGAAATTTCTGTGTTTACTTCTTCAAATGCAGAACTGTGCCACTCCCTGCTTCTTCTTCATTTGCAGTAGGTGCTTATCCCTGCCAGTACTTAGGGAGAGCTTCTACTTAACTTTACACACGGTCACACTAAATGGTGAGGATTAACCATTGACCCACAGGTTTATTACCGAACTTCCAGATTTTTTTTTTCACAAGAATTGGGACTCCGGAGTAGAAGCATTAGCTTTTGACTGGTATTATAGACAGACACATTTTCTAGTAGCATAATAGCTGTGAAACAACCTTCCCTGTTACTGTAAAATACTTTAGCAGTATAGAGTAGGGTATGCAATGGGGTGCTGTAAAGAAACGATACATTTAGATCAGCAGTTGCTGGAAAATCCCATGGGCTCCATGACTAAAAATGAGACTGATGATTCAATCAACAATTTCAAAACTTCACGAGCATTTTCTTTCTAGTCTTAGATTACTTGTGTATCCTGTGGTCATTTCTATGACACATATCACAGCACTAGTTGCCAGAAGTAACAGAATTATTCCCTCAATGTCTACCTTAACAGCAGCACAGGATGCACGCCACACGACCAGCACTTGAGACCCATTTAAGTTTAGTGAGACCCACTGAAATTAATTTCAGCTTTTCCAGTACCTGGATGCAAGACAAAGACCAGTGCGTTGATGGATATCACAGTGCTTACCCGTTAACCAGAGATGTTACCAGCCAAACCTGCTTATCTTTGCTGGCTCCTTCCTCTTGCAGCCCATGACACACAGCCTTGTCAACTCCCACTATTCCTTCTGTTTCCCAGGAGACTTTAGAGCTGCAGTGACATAGGAAACAGTTTCTACTGTCAGGTTCAGCCTCATTTTAAGTTTCTAGCCCTCATGACCGCAGAAGGAACAGTCCCTCAGACTGGACAAAGGTACGAACAAAGCATTCTGGCTTGCTCTGTAGAAATGTGTCAATATTCATAAGTCAGCATGGGTTGACAGGTACCTCCTTCTGGCAGCAGCAAGCACCAGCAGCTAGTGTCACACATGACTATTCAGAAACTGGGCTGTCACTACAGCCTCTTTGGATCTGCTTGCTGGATGTCACACCTCCAGGGCCTGACGCAGTCCAACCCTTTCCCTCTGTCTGACTGTTTAGAAGGAAAAAAAAAAAAAAGTCCTCAAACTATACTCTCCAATTCACAAATGGCAGAACACTTTTATTAGCAATTAAAATTCATTTCTTAAGAAGAAGTTGTGTATATGTTTCAGGCAAAGTACCAATGGTTACTGATACTGGAAGAGTTTGGGGAGAGAAGAACAGGAACTTTTTTTGCCCATTTAAACAGTTTTATTCCTGTAAATTAGGGCTATCCACGTTTTAGAGGCCCTCCAAGCTGCCTGTAAAGCTATCCAATAGATAAAGACAAATGCCGCTTTCTTCTCATACCTGTAAAAAGGGATTAGCAGTATAGCAAGACAAGGAAAATGTTTAAATATATTGAAGGGAAAATGTTGCATGAGTATTACTTTGAATGTAAACAAGAAAGCAAGTGAAAGCGAGGTGAATAGAAAAGCAAAAAGATTTTAAAAAAGTTTAAAGCTTGTAAACCCCATGCAAAAAAAAGCTACTGTCAAATTATGACTGAAAAATTTCAGGTAACAATTATTGTGATCAGGAATTGCTATTGTTCCTAATATTATCTGTATTAGTACCAGAAGAGATTTGCTGTATTTATTTCTTGTCATATGACCACTGCAGTTTCAGCCTTTGCTCTGCAGCTGTCCTGGATAGTGTCTCATGCAGGCTGCCTTTGTTTTAGATATTGGGTACACAGCACAAAGTCAAAATAAGCTCCCGAGCTTTCAGACTAACCCAGCCTGGTGTAACTAACACAGCCACATTTGCCTACGAGCTGCTTAACTGGTTATGCAGGCTTTACAATAGCCCACATAATAAAACTCTAATGTTTAAAGGGTAAATATATTTCATTTTTACAGCATACATATTATTCACATGTTGTACAACAGCAGGAAAAAATGGGAAACGTTCTAATACATTATCTTATGCAATTCTTTCAGATACTGACAGAAATGCCAGTTTTGTAAACTCTTCGGTAGCAGCAGTTATATATGTTTTTATCAAAGTACAAAGAAAATAACTGCTTATAACTGGAACACTACAACACAATAAGTTTTGTGTTGAATTTAGGTAAGAAGTAGCTTAAGTAGTTTTGATTTTTGCTTTTCATCCTAAAGCTCCCATCCTATATGTAGTGAGAAATGCTCACATGAAATAGGCCAAAACCATTGTTGCTGTCTGTAGACTTTGTAATTCACATTAAAAGGGTCTTCAAAGCAGTGACCTACTTTAATGCTTTTTGTGTCTTGAATTTTAATCTTTTTTTTCTGTAACAAAAAACCTGCTGATTAAAGCTAAATTGGCTTTCTTTCAACATCTTTCATTCCTATTAGCAAAGTTAGGTTAGACTAAAACCAAGAGCAGTTGTAATTCACTTTCATTATTCATCCACTGACTTTTCAGGTCCAGAAGAAGAAATTGCCTCTCAGTCAAGAGTGATAACTTTCCAAAGCAGAATTTTACTGCCATTAGGGTACATTAAGGCATAGTCCATATAGGAATTTGGCTAGTAGGAGATTTTCTGGGAGGTGACAGAGCTTCTTCATCCAACTGACTGAATTAAAACTGACAGCATCACTACATAAATACACTTACATCAGAATGAAAGTTTGGTTAGAATTAAGGTCATGCTACTGTAGTTTGCAATCTCCTCAGCTGAACAGTATCTGTTGTAATGGATCTGCTGATGATTTAATTCAAGTAAAAGGCCTTTGTTACCTTCTTCCCTTGCTTTGTCTACATGACACCACTATCCAGAAAAGCTCTAGAAGCTGCCCACAGAAGCCAAGAGACACAGTACGATAGAAAGCAGTATCACTCCCATCACACATTTTTGTTGTCCCTGACATACTTTTCTTTAAATCCATTTCTCAGCTCTGTAACCCGGTCTCACCCATCTGGTCTTTTCTCTACCTTCTATCCAGCATCTCTAGCCTCACTGCTTATCTTTCCTCACTTGCAGCTCATTGAAGATTAAGCTGAGTTAACAATAGCACCCCAAATTGTGGAGCAGATTAGAAACTCAGAAGGGCTCAAAGCCAGGGAGCTATAAAACCTAAGAGTCATTTCACAAGCAGAATTATTCACACAGAAGTAAACTCCAAGTCCCGGAGTTTATGCTTCTTCCCCACAACTGTCATGCACATGTGGTTAATAAATTAACCATGCGTACCAACCAAAGTCAATACTGCATAGATCACTGCTTTAGAAGAGTAACAGTGACTGAATCTCTGGAGACAGAAATTGTGTTTTTGTCTGAAAAGGAACAGTGTGGTGCAATGGAAAACAGTGGCAGCTTATTGTGGAAACAGAGAAGCGCTTTTCCAGGCACGAGGGCGCTGGGAGGAAGGCCCAGCTTTGGGAATGACAAGTTTCTGACATCAGCATTCTTGTGTGGGGCTTTCAGCACTGGCACTGCTGTGGGAAGCTTCCAGTATCATGTTCAAGCATGGAAAATTCTCAATATTGCCTTTCTTGTTGGAGGACAGACAGATGTTAAGGAGTACAACCGTTTGGTTTCTTATGTGCTCTGTGTTGTATGAGACAGCATGACATAACACGGTATGGATCTATTTAAGTGTACAAAAGCTTTCTTTTCCAGGTAAGAAAATAAAAAGAACCTAATTTCTTTCTTAAAACATTTGATTAAATGATTTGAAAGGCAGATCTCATTTTTTTTTCACATAGCAGTAATTACACTTACCCCACCTGCTTTTCAACAATAATTTTCTTCATATTCTTAGAGCAGATATAAAAACAGAGGCAACAGCAGAAGCCTTACTGCAATTACATCGCAAAATTTCCAAAGACTGTTCCAAAGCAATTTTTTTCCATGAACTTGCTATATTAGTGCTAAAAGAGTGAAAATGTTAATAAAACTTACCTAAAGCTTCCCCCCCCCACCCCTCCAGTAACTGAGAGAGAGTGTCTAGGTCAGTCTGGCAGACAAGGAATGGTTTTACACCACAGCTACCAATGGTCGTACTCCGATTCACTCAGTACACACCAGTATTGTAAAATTCTACCATCTTTTAAAAAATTGCTTTATTAACTAGAAAACACTTCACAAAAACCTGTCGTACAAAGGTGGTTTACCACAAAGTAGATGTGTGACCCATCTAGCAGCTTAACTCACGAAACAAAATAGCACTTTCCATGTAAAATATGAAGTTAAGGCATTTTTAAAGCCACATGACAAATTAAGTCTTTGCAAAGTGGATAGACCTACATAGAACCCAGTACCATAGAACTGAGAACATTAATGTACTACAGAGAAGCAGTGGAATGGTTTACAGTAATAACAAACCCAAACTGGAACACAAACCATCCCCCATGTAAACGTTTATTTTAGAAGGTAAGGAAGGCTAAGCTTTATTTATATGTTAAACATTATCAAAAGTAATAGCCATATAAGTGAACTGATATAAGATTTTGGATAACTGGCTTGTGAAGTCTTTGACATCTGCAGAAAGAATGCATATCTGTGGGTTGCTCTGTCAATTTACATTGCAATTACCCTCTTCCGTAGTGGATTTTGGCTTTTAGGGCTGCAGTTTGGGCAAATACAAAAAGCTTAAAATGAAACATTAGTAAACTGTTCCACGTGAACACGTCCTTGTCAGAGGGAAAGAAAAAAGGCTTGAAGAACTGTACCTGGTAAGTTCTTCTTACCCTGAGCAACTCTGAATGGGGGAGGCTGGCGATCAAGACATTGACCACTCTCACACCTGCAGCTGCTCAATACTCTTACATAGCTTAGGGACTTGTACTGGTGTCTTAAAGTTTGATTTGTTTTTTCTTACCATTGAGGAAGGCTAGCATGATTAAAGCTCTACTAAAGGCATCTCACCTTCAGTAAACAAAGTCATAACCTGCTTTTCACCAGGGCTATAAACTACACCCGAAAAAAAGAGTGTTAAAAACCACTTAGATTGCTAAGAATATTTACCCAAAGTAGAGAATTGGATGAAAATAATCAGACAGAAGAAAACCAACGTCAGTAAAACCTGTACCAAGTAGTCTGGGGTCACATCGCAGTAAAATAAGTGTATGGAAACTTCCGTTTTCTCCCCAAACCCAAAGGGCCAGATTCGCTGCTAGCGATGCACTTGAAAGCATTAATGCAAACCACAGGCGTGGTTTGCATTAAAACCTCATTTCGACCGAGACCGGGTCCCAGGCTTCCCACCGCTGCGGCTGGCGCTTTACAGAGAGCACCAAGCTCGGAGAGCCGACACCTTCCCTTCTGAACCCCGGTGCCTCTGCTTCGGCGAGAGTGGGGGAACCCACCTCTCACACGCAGCCCCACGCTCTTCCAAACCCGTCCAGCCTGGGAGAGGGGAGCACGAGCTGTCTCTGCCCAGGGGTCGCTACAAGCCGGGCACCGCCAGGCCTCCTTCCGCGGGGCACCCCGGACTGGAGCCGGGGGCGGGCACCACCCCAGCCC
>WEIT01016026.1:138154-172096 GCA_013389985.1 Dryoscopus gambensis | reverse complement strand
GAGGCGGGAACAGCCTGAGGCGCGGCCCCGCCTCACGCCGCCTCTCCACCCACCTCCCCCCGCAGGGACCCGCCGCCGACCTCGCCATGGGCAAAGGCGACCCCAATAAGCCGCGGGGCAAGATGTCCTCGTACGCCTACTTCGTGCAGACGTGCCGCGAGGAGCACAAGAAGAAGCACCCGGACTCGTCCGTCAACTTCGCTGAGTTCTCGCGGAAGTGCTCGGAGCGGTGGAAGGTGAGCGGGGCCGGGCCGAGCCGTGCTGAGCCCTTGCCGGGCCAGCCCCCGCCCTTGCTGCGGGCTGCTGGGAAAAGATCCCTGGTAGCAGCTGCTGCTTAGGCGTTAGTGGGTCAGTAGCTGCTTTATCTCATCCAGACTCTTCTTTCCCCTCCGCGTGTCCACAGACAATGTCAAGCAAGGAAAAAGGAAAGTTTGAAGAAATGGCTAAAGGAGACAAAGCTCGTTATGACAGAGAGATGAAAAACTATGTGCCTCCCAAAGGCGAGAAGAAGGGAAAGAAGAAGGACCCCAACGCTCCTAAAAGACCACCGTGAGTGTTTCTGTGACTCCCTCCCCCCACACAGAAAATGGTATTAGTTCTAATAGTTTGACGTTTAACTTTATCCCTGTCTCTCGGTGTAGATCTGCGTTCTTCCTTTTCTGTTCTGAACACCGTCCAAAAATCAAAAATGAGCATCCTGGCTTGTCTATTGGAGATACAGCAAAGAAATTAGGTGAAATGTGGTCCGAACAGTCGGCCAAAGATAAACAGCCATACGAACAGAAGGCTGCAAAATTAAAGGAGAAGTATGAAAAGGTACAGTAAAAGCAATAAAACAATAGTTGAAGTTGTGGAGCTCACTGTAAATACGTGTCTTGCACCAAAACTGTATGGGATTTCTAATTCTTAATGCTTATGTCAACCTCTGTCAGGCTTAGAACACATGGAAAGGTGTAGTGGGGCAGGTATCTGGAATCCTTACAGGGAACCTGGATGTGGGTTTTGCATGTCTAGAGGTTTTACCAGTAAGATGCCTTCTTACTAGCAGAAAACAGGTCACCTGCTTGCTAAAATAAATACAGTCAGACTCCAAAGCACTGTGGTCATAAAATTCTTAAAACTGTCTGCATTGCACGTTCTCTTGCCTAAAGGTTTAAGCACCAAAGTCCCAAGGTGGAAATTCTGCTTTTTTGCACACACTGTGTTTGATCTGCACAGTGCAGTAGTATTGAAATACCAAAGCAGTACAAATTTGTCTTCAGCACGCTATTGCTAGCAACTTAGCAGCATTTTTCTTGTAGGATATTGCAGCATATCGTGCCAAGAGCAAGAGTGATGCAGGAAAAAAAGGCCCAGGTAGGCCTGCAGGATCTAAGAAGAAAGCAGAACCAGAAGAGGAGGAGGAGGAGGAAGAGGAAGAAGAGGAGGAAGAGGAGGAAGAAGATGAGGATGAAGAATAAACGAATGTCCTGCTGTAAAGATTTATGCTCAAAATCCAATATTTTGCTAAGAATGTGAACTCAAGTGCAGCTCATTGTTAGCTTCAGTATAAAAATCTGTACAGAATTGTGTATAGATAATGTGGTTCCTTGTAGGGAGACTTCAATTTATAATGTAAGCAGTAGCCAAGGGCTGCTACAGTTCTGTTTGAGAAAAAAAATTGTTGAATGTTTCTGCTGTTTCTGCATATTTAATGGTTTTGTTGAAATTCAGTGACTGATAGCCAGGTGTTTCTTTTTAGCTAAGTAAAACAAAGGTAGCTTAATAGCTGATCTTATATTTTGTAGTTATTTGTTGCATTGTATTACTTTTTTAACAGTTTTGTAATAAAATGTTGTACATTATTATTTTTGTATTCCTGATGTTTCTGAGAGGCTGGGCACCCCCAGAAGGCTGGGATCCTCTGTGGGCGAGTGGGAAAGCGCTTTGCAGCGTTCTTGGGCTCTTGCTGTTACTGCAAAACTGGCAAGTGCCTTAGGCATTGACTCCTGGAGCTTTTGCTGCCACTTCAGCTCCTTTAACTGATTTCCTCTCCCACATCCGCTGCCATGAGTTGCAGCTGATGCTTTCCCTGCAATAGCATTCGCCTGTGTTACCTTGTGGGTGAAAAAAAAATCCCTTAGGTAGCGAAGTTCTTGATAGTTACTCCTGGATTATTTTCTTTCCCCAGACTGCTGAAGCACAGGACTTGGTTTTGGCATTGTAGTTGGTAGTGAGTGAATTCTTGGAACTTTGTCTCCTGGAGCTCAGGATCACTGGCCTTGGCTATGAGACAGATGTGGTTAGAGGCATGTCTTCCCAGATGTTGCCTGCTCCGTCCCTCTCCCCCTGGCTCCAGTATTAGTGGCTTCTCATAAAATACACAGCTTGCAGAACAGCAGGAAAAATATTGGAATGTTACCTCCACACATGCCCAGTAGATTCCTGCAGAAAGAAGGCATTTGTAAAGAGCAAGTGCTCCTGATACGTTCCTGTTCATGGCTGTAACAGTATCACCAGTTATACTATCTCTTGGCTTTCACTTCTTAGTTTAGTTTAGTATAAACTAAATATACTAACAATACTTTCAACCGGGGAATTTGAGATCCTACAGCTAAACTAAATAGCCTAATTTTAGTTTGTTGAGCTAAATACCAGGAAATAACTTTTATTAGCCCTTGAAAGCCCAGCCCTGAAACATGTGTAATGTCTAAAAAATTAGGCTTCCAAGATTTTGTTTGAAATGCCTCCCTATTGTCCATTAGCTTCTGAAATAAGCTTGTGTCCCATCATTGTACTATGTGTAAGGTAAAGTTTTCAGGATGTTACTGAGGTAAATGTCACTGGGTAGGTCAATGATAACAGCACCTTCTGAAACAAGAGGCTTGAGAAAAACACTTTGTATATTCTTGTAAGTATGGAAATTGAGTAACTGTAAAAGCAATTCAAACATTTTTATACTGGAGTAGGTGTTAATCTTTGAGAGCCTTAGAAACCCAGAGTTGCTTTTTCCTCCTCACCGTGCCCCTGAGATACTTAAATAGCATCAGAAGGATTAGCTGCTGTTCTACATGTTGGACCTGGCAGAGATAACTTGGCACAGGTAGGATCAATGGCTCCATTTTTCAGGCTCAGATTTCGGGAAGCCACAGGCATAAACCGGAAGTGAGAGGCAGTGGTTCTGTGCACAGCACCTCCAGTGCTCAAGAACATTTTTGCTGTAGAATTTGCAGTCCTACAGCACCTGTATCCTTAACTCAAAAATTCTTCCATCTAGAGGCAATTCCGTGTTGTAGTGTGTATCCAAGATTATGCTGATCTTGTTACCATATCCTGTTCAGATTTCCCTGTAGAAATGCACCATCACCTCCTCTCAGTTCTAACATGCTCTCCCTGTGCAGAATGGTGGTGCATCAAGAAGTCTTTCTGATAAGATTATTCTGCAGTGGAGGAGTAAAGTCAGAGTACATTGACTAATTTGATTATTTGAAAAGTTTTTTTAAAATTGAAAAAACTAGTAGGTGTCCTACAAGTTGCACAGGTTGCAGAATTTTAAATACTGTGTCAGAATAAGAACACATCTTGAGATAATTCAGAGTAAGGGAGCTCTTCTAATATTTTCCTGAGTGAGCTAAAATAGCTTTTGGATTCTATTTCATTTAAACACTAATTGGCTCTAATTTAGCTTCACCACAGCTTCTGCACAGATCAGTGCAGGACTGCCTAATGTTGGCACTCTTGTGTCCTAACAACGTTCTGTGGGCTGCCTGTGGGCTACTTTTTGTTTATCATCTCATGCACAAATATATCCTGACTGCTGGAGAGATCTTTATTGCAAAAAATAGGCTGCTGCACTGCTCTATAGCCTGCCCCACATCATGACACAGATCACTTTGTGTGCACACCAGAAGCTGTACATAAGGCTGATCTATCAACTGAGAACAATGTCATGACTAAAGATAATTAGCATTTTTTTTAAAAAGCATATTTTGTCCTTTTGGTAAGAAGGATGTTCAATATAAAGGCAAATGGAAAAGAGTGCATTAGCATTACTGCTTTCAAATTAAGCTTTAAAAAGCATGATGTGTGTCAGGTCAGGGAGTTCATGTAATGCCCATCTGTGAGCACGTGCTGAAAAGGACTAATAAATAATCAAAGTGTAAGGGTAATATTTGGAAAAGATAAGGCCATAGAAGAAAAGCTAAATTAGTTTTTCACATCACTGTTCAATATGGACAAACTTATTAAATAACTCACGGGAGGTAAATGGAGAGGTCTAAAACCAAAACTAAAAGAGATGCCCCAAATGGTTGCAGGCATTGGGGAGAATGTGCACATTGCACTAGAGGCCCAGCATAAAGACATCCCACACAGTAAAGCGGAGCAAAAGACCATCAAAAATAAGTCTGAGGTGCATAACGAGGAAGAATGAGAGAATAACAAATGTAGGAAAGCAGTTTTTAGAAAGCTCAAGTTATTTCTAAACCATTAAACCAGAAAAAACCCTGCACATCAACAGGCCAGACATAGCAACATGTGGCAAAGCAAAAGAGCATCAGAGCAACATGAGAAAACAGACGGACTAATAACTTTCAAACACATCTGTCGTGGTAGAACTCCAGCCAACAGTCAAGCCCCATGCAGTCACTCACTACCCCATACAGTGGGGTGGGGGAGAGAATTGGAATGGTAAGAGTAGGAAAACTCACGCCTTGAGATAGAAGCAGTTTAGTAATTGAAATAAAATAAAAATAAATGAATAAATTATAATGAAAAGGAAGGTAACAAAAAGAGAAATAAATTAGGTGATGCAAATGAAAAACAACCAAACAATGCCCAGCCAGTTCCCAAAGAGTGTCCCTCAGCCAGCTTTCACCCTGGTTATATGCAGACTCATATGCTATGGAATATCCCTTCGGTCAGTAGTGGGAGTCACCTGTCCCAGCTGTGTCCCCTTCCAGCTTCTCGTGCACCCCCAGCCTCCTCACTGGCAGGGCAGCATGAGAAGCTGAAAAGTCCTTGACTAAGCGTAAACACTGCTCAGCAACAACTAAACCATCAGTGTGTCATCAACATTCTCCTCACCCTAAATGCAATTCCCAGCACTGAACCAGCTATGAGAAAGAAAATTAACTCATCCAAAGCCTGGGCATCCTCAGAACCAAGAGGACTGCCAAACTGTCCTAGGGACAGCGGAAGCTCAAGATATAGTAGCACCGCCTAGAACAAAACTTCTTTTTTAACCTTGTAGAAGAGCTTCAGGCAGTTTTCATGACAAAATCTTTTAATAAAGAGATATGGCGAAGCATCTGTCTCAAATCCAAGTGTAAAAGGTCTTGAAACAAAATGACAGAACAGATGGTATTCATCCAAGAGTTCTAAGGAAACTCAAGCGATGAAATGGCTGAACTTTGAACTGTACTTTATGTTTTTTTCACTTAAAACTGTCTTAAGTGCTAGAGGAATGGAAGATCACAAACACGACACTAATTTTTAGAAAACATTCTGTGGAGATACAGAGAGCTTCAGACCAGTAATGTCCATATGGCAAGTTGGAAAGAGCCACAGTACAGCTGAGAGTTGCTGGACAAATGGCTAAATAGAATTTGTGATTTCACAAGAGGAAATCCTGTTCCATAGAGCTGTAAATATTCTTTGAAGAAATCTGTGAACACTAAGGTAAAGGAGATCAGGTAGCTTTGGTCTACTTGAGCTTTTCTGGTCTAGTTCTCATAAAAGAGATAAGTCACCATTGAAGATCTTGTATGAATAACAAGAGCTAACAGTGAAGATCTGCAAAATCAGCCTGCAGCCTGAAGTGACGGAACAGTAAAACCAGCAGGTGAAATATGGTGTAAGTACAAACCATATTACATGTTAATGTGTGCTCCCCTAACACATGTGAAGCGGAAAAAGCAGGCCTAACATTCAAGTCTTGGGTAATATGGGGTAATATTACATTAGTCTATAGGAGATGCTGGAGCTATAACAGATAATTCTGTGAAGACATAATGAATGTTTGCTAGAAAAGCAAACAGCATGTTAGGCATTATCAGGTAAAAGAGTTTCAAGCAAAACACATACTCAGTGTTGTCTTATAATCTTCCTAGAGGAATATAAGGTTTCCTTTATCTTAGATCATCAAAGAACAAAGCCTATTTACGAAGTTGGTCTTATTTTTCCAAAGCAAAACCGATAGTCTGGAAAATTGTAAATATGTGTGCGTGCGTGTGTGTGTGTGTGTTTGTGTGTGTCTTGATCAGAACAGCTACAGACCTGGGAACTGACTTCAGTATAGACAGGCTTTAAAACTCCTATAGCGCTAAGGAAGCTGCAAATAACTGTAGAGAGAAAATAAGAAAAAAAATTAAATAGAAGTTTTACCTTTGATTAGACAATGATCTTTCGAACATTTTCATAACAGTGTGTCATAGGCACCTGGTCTATAACACTGGTACATATTGTTCAGTGATGGATTATTAGCTGGGGTGGTGACTGTCGCCGATCCCACTTCACTTGCCTTAGCATAGATTTATGTTTCTGTTTGTTTTCTCTCATTTTGGCTTCTATTTCTTTATGCATCTTGAAATATCTAAGTGGGTTGCCAGCAAGCTCTGCATTTCCAAAAATTGCTGGGCCTTTTGTATGAGCTGCATCACAAACCATCTGCTTTTCCGTGATCCTATTTGAATCCAGTGTCAAGAATCCCATAACAGCGCCCAGATGTTGAACTCACTTCTGCATTTTCCAATGCACACAGCCCTTCAGGGATGCATTGATTCTCCTAACTGTGGAATATCATAAGATTCAGATCTACCTGGTAAAACAGATGACTCCCTACACAAATTCCTCAAATTACATAATTCTCACAGGCCAGCACCAATTAGTGAGTGAACTTGTACATTGCTCTGATTATTCTGACATCCTGAAACCAACTATCCCCCTCAGCCTCAATGTTGGAGAGGCTCATGATGTTCCAGGACTGAATATGAAGTCAACCACCAGAAAAATCTTTATAGCCAGCAGATCCAGTGTTCCACCTGTAAGTTATATGGGCTATTGTCAGTATTTCCTGTCCCAAACATCCAGTGGTGAAGTTTGTACCCATAAATCATTCTTTCAGCAGATCTGGAGGGACGATGTTTGTATGGACAAGACCATAACGTTCTGAAAGGCCCTTTGAAAAAGGAGCGGTTCATGATGTTATTGTCAGTGCTGCTACCTTGAAACCAGCTCCTGCCTGGCTGAACTCTGCACAGACCTAGCACTGACTACTCCTTCAGGAATTAAGACCTTTAACAAGCCTTCATAATTCACCTATTCTCACTGATTTATCACAGCAGAGGAGTGCACTGCAAAGCCAGCATGCCTCTTCAGAAACCTTAAAACTTTTTGCATAAATCAGATAACATGTGACCAAAGTCTGCCTAGATTGAAGCAGCAGTTGGATAAATTCTAGACTATTAAATAGAAATGCCATCTCTAGTCAGAAAGTGCTTCAGTTATGCAATGCCAGAAGCAGAAACAAGGTTAGACAAGTATCCTTGCAGCATTCTTTTATTCTGTCCTGCACTCTTTGACCACACTGATCCATCTGACCTCTGAGTGAGATAGGCTGCTGTGCTTCCTGGACTTTTGATCTGACCTTGCATGTGCTTTATGTTTTAATGCTATGTTCATTTCTTATCCTAATTCAAAATATTTTTCAGCCTGTCCATCAGAGACAAAGGGTCATGATAATTCTGGAGCATGGACACCATTTTCCTCATAATGACTTAGAAGATAATGGAATAATGTCACAAGGAAAAAAAAAAAGGAGTGTTTCTTATCTCCAACTGGAAATGACCCATTCAATATTCCTTTATCCTCAATAACTTTAATATCAATAGTAACCAGACCCCACTCTGCTGTAGGGTTACAGAATTGTTTTCCTCAGCAACGCCCCACACCATCTTACCTTCTCTCCCAGATGGCAGGACAGACAGCTTTCCTTTCCATTAGGAAATCCAGGTTGATTAGCTCTGTCTCTAGAGGTTCCTTGGCATCTTCAGGACAGGAAGGACTTCAGTGGATTTCTCAGTGCAACTGAAAGAGCAGCATGACTAGAAGCCCTTCCAGAGCTGGGTATGCTTTTCCTCCTGGTCAGCTTTTCCCAAATCTCTGCTTCTTGCGAACTCACAAGAATCTTCCAGGAGACTTCTACTTTCATCCAGTTCTACTTTCTCTCACAGTTTCTGCTGTCTCAGAAATAAAAACATGAAATCTGCATTTGTAGCTGCCTGTTGGGCAATTGTGATGGCCTTGAGGGCTCTGGCAAGGTGCCGCAGCCATCCCGCAGGCTCAGGCTGGCAAGGCTTCCACTGCCAGGCGGAGCTCGGGGTCTCCTGTGCACAATGACACAGTGGGACAAAATCCCTGTCTGTATGGAAGCACAGCTTGCAGAGGGGTGTTTCCACCAACAGCCCTCAGGAATGCCAGTACCAGTCTCCATGGCTCTGGCCCAGCTGTTTCCCACCAGTGCTAATGCTGTATCCCACGGCAGGTCTAATTCCGGGAACGTGCACCCCCACACACAGATGGTTCAGAAGACACTGTACCCAAAGACCTACTGCTGTCTAATGTCAGGGCTTCTTGAAAGATACTGGCCTACATTATTTTCCTGGGGAAATCCTCCCACAAATTTCAAGGGGAAAGGCTGTATTTTGATTCCTATTTCCACTTTAGTGCCTTCATGTGATTCAGAAAGCCCATTCCAAGCTGTGATTCTTCATCTGAAGGCTGTAGTTTAACAACTGTCTGGGCATGCTGCCTCCTTAGCTGATACACACTGCCACTAGCAGCTCTTTCCAGGGAAGTGAAATATCATCTCTCCATTAATTTTCCCTTTGCCTGGGATGTTCAGCCAGAAGGCTGCTATTACCATCATGCTCATCTCAGGCAATAGATTTTTTTTTTTTTTAATTATGAGTTAGTGCTATGCTGCTTCTCCCACCTTTCTGCTTCTTTTTTTGTGCAGGAGACATTACTCTTGCACAAGAAACATCATGGAGTTGCCTGAATGTTAGATCACTGGAGGCAGTTCTGCTTTCACACTGAACGACAGCACTCATGAGAGCTGCTGGACACACCCAGCCCTCAGCCCTGCTTTAGCTGCACTCCACTTCAGACAGGACACTGTTCTTGTCCCTAAAACAATCGTGTCTCTTCTCTATGAAGCATATTAGTAAGAAAAAGTAAGGCTTTAACACCCAAACATACCTTTTCATCTTGGTGTTTGAGCAGCTCTAACTCCTCCTTACCGACTTGGATGCTTGTCACCTTCACTGACCTGTTGACTGAAGGAATGCGCATTTTTCATCAGTCAGTTCAGACCCATCAGACCATCAGCCAGCACAGACCACATGCCACTACTTTGCTGGAGAGTCTCCATCCATAGCGTTGTTCAGAAAAGCCACAGAGAAGTGCAATGTGGTAAAAAATCTCATGGGTTGTGCAGACACCTTAGTTTTCAAATTACCAGGCCCCATGTTACATGGTAATGGAGAACATTTCATTAGTTGCTCCACAGAAAGAATAGGTTAGATTTTTAGGATTTCAAAAAACAAAGGTTACTAACCATTACCTGAGTTACCGAGATGTAAAATCCACACAAACACCTCTTCCCATTCTTCTGGGCTTCACAGCAGTTCCCACAGCTGAGGGCATGATGAGGGAGGCAGCTCACACCAGTGCAAACAACTTGAGGCAGCAGTGAGTGAGGCTTCCAGTGACAGGAGGGCCAAACTGGTTTCAGACTTCAGGGGTCACTTACAGTTTACGTTTTGGGTTTTATTCAAAACCCAAGGGAGACAAAATTACCTATATTTTTTGATAGCCTATCACTTTTTCTATCTAGATTTGTTCTACATAGAGAGTCCTTTTATACAGTGCCAGCCAAGCTGCACAATTTACTATTTCAACACTGCAGGAGCTCAGAGTAGGCTTGCAGGGTAAGTAAAGTCAACAACCAGAGGACCAAATGCTGGCAATCACTTCTGATGTTCCCTGGAAGTACATATTACCCTGGAAGATAACCACTGACACTTCTCAGGGATTATTCTCATAAAAGCAAGCAGGATAAGATTTCAGAATACAGCAAGACCTAGTATTCTCACACCTTTCACAGCAATGAGAACAACCAGAAACAGAAACACTGCCAATTTGTTTTCCCTTGAGTTATTTCTTTTCACCTATTACAATTGATGGATCTAAGCTCACTGGCAGGGAACAAACAATAAATGCTTTTACAGAAACAAAGTTTGTGTTCAGTGGTGTAGATAATTTCTTCTCCATGTTCTTAAACTTCCCTTATTACTTTGCTTCCATAGATTCTTGCACAATTTGATGGTTTTTAAGGTAAAAGGAAAATTGTGCTTTATAGACAGCAAAACCTACCCAAAGCACCCTTTGTGCTTTTACAGGCAGTGGTATGTTTTGCTGTGTCTTGTGAGAAGGCTTACATATCAGAGCTAAGCATAAAATTTTAACATCTCTGGCATGGTGTAATAGATCTCAAAATCAAGTTTCTGGATCTAGTTTTAGAGCAGCAAGTTGATAATTTTTGGCTCTAGGGACTGCAGTTTGGAGGCAAATGGTATGGAAGAAGCAGACGGTAGTAAAGGAGATGGACTGGCATTAGGGAAAGAGAATGCATTGATTCTAGGTTGCCATCAGTGGGGACAGTGTCTTTGGTACTGCCCAAAGTGTGCTGTAGGTTCTCCTGGTGCCAGGATCTCTGTTAATAAAGAAAGACGTCCCCTCCTTCCTATCAGTCCCTGTTTCCATCCATAAAAGGTGTTGCCTACATGAACTCTCCCTCCTATAACTCCTGGGTTTTGGCAAAAGAGCCTTTTTAAATCTGAATACTCAAAAGTGCACGGACAGATACGGCTGGGAAGCAAGAATCCCATTTGTAAAAAAAGCCCTGTAGATTTCAGCACATAGAGGTTTGCTCTTAGAACTTGTGTCTTTCATGCCCTGATATAATTACATACTCCTTTGCTAAGGAACCTTCTCAGGAAAAAAAGAAGTTTGACTGAAATGTGTTTCTTGGTGGAAACATAAACAAACTAAGATAAAATATAATAAGAACACTACAAACTGGTCCCGACCTTTGGTTCTCCTCTCAAGTTCATTTTCTATGAGCATATTAAATCTACCTAATTATATCAGGACAGGTGATACAAAAATCCAAATATGTCCATGTGACAGTTCTCAGTGGGAATTTAATTTTTCATTTCACTGGAAAAAACCCCTGAGTCCCCATAGATGCAGCAAAAGGTACCTAGATAAAACTTAAAATAAACCACTTTTAATATTTGTAAGTTTGCAACATTGAAGTTGTCTAGATTTTGAGGTGTGGGGTTTCTATAAAGATAGTAATCTATTTTTACTCTGTAAAAGTATAGTAAAACGAAAAATTCAAATATTTTATTTACTTCACCTAAAAAACAAGCAACCCATGAGTAAGATATACATAGGTTTCCCAGATTTATCCCTAATAAATTTTTTAAAGATTTTTACAATTTCTACAGAAACATACAGTGTATCAAAATCTGCATAAATCAAATTTATAAAATATGTAGAAATGCATAGTGATATTATCATCAACTTACAAAGCAAGAATATGGGAATTATTTCTTTCCAAGCTGGCTATAGTGGGAAAAAGTCATTACAGCAACAGCTTCTTATGATCTCATGTTTCGTAAGGTTTCAGTCTCACATACAGATTCATATTCACATACAGCATCAGCTTTCAATGAATTGCACATAATACCCATTTAAAATGCACACCCGCACAATTTATGTGCCACCATTCTTTCTCTTATGCATAGTTGTATGATTAAATTAATCTACCCAACACACAAATGGAGTCAGTTTTCACACACACAAGGAACAAGTACCGGCACAAAACCTTCTTTTCCTTTTTTTTTTTTTCCAGTTTCTCCCTCCTTTATTTTCTATTTTTCATAGCTCTGAAAGGATAGATGAGAAGTTTAAAGAAACTAGGAAAGATCCCAAACTAATAGATCAGTGCAGACAGCCCTATAAAGATCAAACTCTGTCACCAAATATGATACATAACCCTTGTTAACATCAATGGAAGCTGCATGCAATGCTTTTCTAGACTTGAGGGAAGTATTTAGTCATACTTAATTGTGTGACGAGTTACAGGGATAACTGTTATGAAATCAGTACACTGATGTCAACATTTAAGTCACAAAATCTGGACAAAGGAAGTGAGGATAAATCATTTCCCCTCCACCTCTCTACTCATTCAGAGTAAACACGTATACTCCTTTCCAGAACATTTTTAAAAACAACTTCTTCACATTCTACTCTGTACAGTATAGCACCAAGCAGTTGGCTTTTTGTGTTTGTAATCCCTCTGGAGAAGTTGCAAGTGACAGAAATAAGAAGAAAATTAGTACGAACAAGTGTGGTTTCAGGATTTCCATTTCTCTTTTTGAATCTAAATCTGGCCTCCAAACTGGCTGACAGATGTCCTTGTGATGAATTACGCAGATGTGTTAGGAAGCTGGATGTTTTTTCCTAATTAAAAGTTTTAGTCCACCTCTAAGTGATTTCCATTCAAAATTGCAATACAGATGAAGTATTTGATTATTTCCAAGTTTTACGTAATTGTGCAGCTTTTTGTTGTTGTTTATTTTAATTATTTTTATATAAGCCATGGTTTAAATAAGCCAATTAGTGCTTATAAATTGTTAACTGGATTCGTGAGGGTGCTTACCTCCATGAAATTGTACCACATTAGCACTAAACTCGACAGTCTTCCTTCCACCATACCAAGCACTCAATCGAAGTAGAGCAGCCAAACTGGCAACAGAAATTTGTCTTCGTTAACACAGTAATTAGATAGGGTGGTACGGTTGGTCCCTACCCCTGGTGATAGCTCAGAACAACCCACTGTAAATTTCCAACAAATGCTTTCCTTGTGAAAGAGAGAAATGAAAGAGGCACTAAATACGTTGAAATTCATCTTCCAAAAAAGCAGCATGACTGTGAGAGAAGGCCACCCTGGCTAATAACCTGTGGCAGTGCTTAGTAAGATGTAAAATTAAATAAAAATATACAACAGGTTGATAACCACCAAGTTCTATGAAAATCTGGTTACTCCAACCTTTTCAAGTGTGTGTAAAAAAACTGCCTTCAGACCCCTGAGTGTAATCCCAAAGAAGACGACAACGCTTTTAACTATGTTCCTATGAACCATAGCTAACAGCACATTAATTTACCAACATCTTGAAACAAAAAGATGTAAACATCTACAGAGTTTAAGGTAAAGCAGTTTTGTAAACATTAACTGCAGATGATAATGTTATTGTAATAATCACAGTTCCTCTATGTCCTTCATCCAAGCCAGGAGGCTCACAGCTGTACAAAGTTAATAACTGCAGCAGTTTTCAGGCTATTTTCAGTCCTGTACAAATGAATGCGTCAGTAGGTAGGTTTTGTCTGTCTACACACTAAGGATGTTGTTCATTTCCCATTTTTGTGTTGCTTTACTGGAGTCACACTCTGAAATGAAAATTTGATGGAGGACTTCGGAGCGATCCAAGCACTTCCCTGATGGAATGTGAGTAAATCTGTGCAGATTCTGAAAGACAAAACCACCAGGAAAATGTGTTGGGTTTTTGTGTTGGGTTTATTTTTGTTTGGGTTTTTTTTTTTAACATTTTCTTTACATCTGCAATATACCTATTTACAAAACCAGGTTTCAGCATCCCAGAACAGATCAGTTCTATACTCATGTCACTCTTTGTTAAACCTAGCACTTTGCAGCCTTCATATGAAATCTTTGGTTTCTGTAGGTCCACTTGAGATGCTTCCTGTTTCTCTTAGGCACCAACCTGCTAAGAAAATGAGCAAAACTCTATCTAAAATGTTTCTAAGCATTTTCATCCATCCTGTAACCAAACTGAAAGATTAACTCTTGAGGATAGCTCTATGGGGACTTCACTGGGCAGATCCTCCTCCAGTAAGCCCTCACAGAAAGGAGCTGCACAACACCGACATTAACCACACAGGGGTAAAAAAAAGTACTAGCTTGGCTCCCTGTTTGGCTGGCAGAAGGAAGGGTAAAGAGTATGAGAGTTAAGTCAGGCTTCTGGAGCAACAGGAGGCTGCCTAAGAAAGTGCAAACCTATTGTGCCAGGAACATTCAGGCTGACTCTTGCACGTCTGGCTCCTTCCACACCCAGCAAGCTCCCATGCTCAAGTCTCCTGCATTTGGCCTGTGGCTGCCCTCCTGCTTGCTGACCCCATGTGCCAGATGCAGCCCTGATTCACTGACTGATTGGGTCCAGTGTGGAGGAGAAGGGAGCAGAAGCAAGCCCAGGGCACTGCGGCTGGGCCAGGGCCCTGCAGCCCTGCCCCATGTGCACAGATACGCCCGGCATGGGACCCTCTCCATCATCTCTACACACATGTGCACAGCCAAATGTTGGTTCAGATCAATACTTGGCTCCTGCTGTGTGGCCAGATATGGAGGTCCTCTAGTTGGAGAGAAAAATGGATGTCTAAACAAAAGCAACAGGCAGAGCACCACCAGCCTTGTTCTCGATGTTTGCTTACAGGCACTGAGGCCCTGCTACTGCTCAGTGCTCAAGCAGCACATTACACTCACCAAACTGGCACACAGTTTGTTCCAGAGAAAACCAACTGACCAAACAGATAAAATCACCTAGCAGCCTTAATTTACACAAGGCCACAACATTTTTCAGCAGTCTGTGTTTCATTCCTTACACCTTCGTCATTAGGAGAAACAGTTATACCCTCTGTACTGCACAGCAGTGTGCCCCATTCCTAGACACCCTTGGTGGTCCCTTCATTCTCACTCTCCCTTTTTTTCCCTTCTAGAAGCCAGCCACTGTTTTGTTCTACAGTCCAGACTGTGCTTACCGGGCTTCCTTATAACTTGTGGTAATAAGCAAACAATTACATAACTGGTACTAGTGTAGAGGAAATGGACCTTGCATAAATGAAGTTCTTAAAGAGAAGCCAAGTAGCATGCTGGGACACACTAGAATGGCTGGAGAGTTAAAAACTGCTATGTATTATTCCAATATTAAAGCTGAGGTTGCCACTTATCTGCCACTGCTTATTGATTTTTACATTTCAGGTTTAAAGCAATTTGTCTGTCTATCCAGCACAAGGAAGCCAAGCTGGGTGGAAATGGCATTATGGTACCTGATATTTCCTAGCTCTATGCAAACACCAGAAAATGTGGAGTGACTTTAAAGGATAACAACCAGATTTCACTGCACTCAACTGTGCCAGCATAGTTCAGACAAACAACAAAGAATCCAGGTAACCAGCAAATGAATTAATAAATATGCAATATGTTAGATAGGCTGGAGAAAAATTGACACAGAGTAGTTTTTTAGATGTAGAACCAAGTTATGTGTGGCTATATCCACGGATAATGTCACCCCTAGACTACTCAGTCTCACTTTTTTAGGAGACAAACAGAAATAGAAACTTAGACATTTTTTAAAGTAACACAAAACTTTTATGAATAGAGGACTTACAGATGTAATGACTAAATAGACTGCAGCAGCCCTCACATGTATATCAGCCAACATTCCAAGTCCTTATTAAAAATTTACAGATTTTGCAATAGCATTATAACAGCACCACACCCAGGATTAAGAACAGAGCATGTTATTGTTATTAGAGAATGGCTAATGAACAGGAAATGAAATACTGAAGAAGACAAAGACAACACAAAAAGGCAGAGTAATCTTGCTTTTACCTGATTCTATGTAGGCTTCAAAATATCTTCTGTCTTTAAACAGAGAAACACTTCAATTTAGACTGCCTAAAATGAGACCTAATACTGACCCTAGCTTCTAAATGCACTCCAGCATTTAAGCCATCTTCTCACAGCATGTATGAGATAATGGAAGTTTCTTGATATAGAACATACGAGCAGAGAGGGTGATGGCACTAAAAGCTTTTATAAACTCTGTCACTGGTAGTGGACATGTTCTTTGCTTCCTCTGAGACAAGTGCTAACTCCTAATATATCTGTGGCAACAAATGTAGCCTCATGGGATTTTCCTTAAAGATTTTGCTACAGAAGACAGCGACTAGAACTGCTGAACAGAAGCATCTTTCACCAGAGGAAGTTTTTCTAGCAAGCATGTATTTTTGAGAATGTGCCATTAACAATTTACTCTACTCAATTCAGTTAAGCTTGTCATAGATCTTTAATTTCAGATATACACAAACCAAATTTTAAAAGGTGAAAAAAAACCAGTATGAAATCTAAAAATATATCTTCTTCCATATATCTGTTGCATACCTTGAAGAATTGCCACTCCTTGTATTCATTCTGATTACAGTGTGTAATCATAATTTTGGATCCATCTGGTCCTTTAGTTAAGCACTGATCATACTGCATGAGTTGATTGGCTTCGTTGATTCGGAAAAGCTAATGGAAAAAAAAAAAGAGCCATTTTTATAACAGTTGACTCAACGAGCATTTTAGAAACACTGAAAATACAATGAAACTGCAACATTCAAAACATTTTCTGGTTTTATTACACCTGTCTTTTAGGAGGGTTCTTTATTTTGCATAACACACTTACTATCACAATACTAAATTTCATGGAAAACTTTCCTGTAGGACTTAGAAGACTAAGAAACTTCACCAGAAAGATAAAAATGGCAAAGGGTTTCCTATTTGGGAGACTTCTGAAAGTGTTTGATTACAAACCTTTGTATGATCTGATGGCCAAAGAATCCATTATCTTTATAAAAGTCTGGTAGCAAGTCCTTGGTCCTGGACAGTAATTTCTTGTGAGGACACTAAAACTTTGGCACTTTATCCGTGGAGGAAATCAGGCTAATGCATCCAGATGCAAAAAGATTATCCTAGCTACTTCTTACAGAATCATTGCTACAGGGTTTTTTGGGTATCATATGCAGAAAATGTAGTTTAGGGAACCTTTTCATTAAATACTAGAATAAAAGAGACATTTCCAGGGGCTAATAAGAGCTAATCCATGTAGGATTTCAGAAAACATCATCCTACATGTAATTTTACAATTGCAGTGACAAAACAGCCTGGTTCAAGTTTACATGGGCTTAAATAAGGACTTTAAATTCTGAAAAATTTTCCAACCAGAAAAGAAGATATAAAGACAGAACAGCATGTTTGTGTGGTAGTGTGGGTAGGTTTGTGAATTTGCCTTCAATTTCACACCATTTATGTTTGAGATGGAATTTTCAGACTGCTGTATTTTAGCAATGTCAGTATACTTATGGAAAACCCTAATTCCCACCTTTGTGGCTGGCACCTAGGTGACTTCATGTAAAGGCTTAACAGAAAACCTGCCTGTTATCAATCCACAGCAAGCAATTCTCCTTCAGACTTGCCTCCAAGCTCCTTACCTGATTTCCTCCCATTCTGTGGCATGGCCCAAGCTCAACAAAGCCACCATTGGTGTGCCCCATGCTGTCGATGCAGTAAGAGGTTTCAAAGCCTCTAATCTGGAAAAGAGGTTTTGCACTCTAAGTTAGTCTCAACAGAAAAATAAGTGCTAAGGTGTTCAGAAAATTCTCACTTATCTCTCAAACCAGAAACAGGTATCTGACAGAGAGATTAGACAAACCTGTGTATGAAATTTAAATACTGATGTTAACTGTTCTGGGAGACAGAGCTTCAACCTCCCCTCGCTAATTTGCAGGCTCTTCCATGAGTCAGAGTACGCTGATAAAACCAGAGTTGCAAAGCTCAAATCCAAATTAATAACACCAAAATATAGGACTTTCAAGTATTTTAATTTATTCAATCTCCTATCAGAGCATGTTCCATCTCCCCGGTCTTCACAAACAAGCTCAGGAGCTCAGCTAAGTTGCTCTCATCTTGTGGATGAAGAGAAATGAGCTGCAGAGAAGTTATGCACAGCAGCAATTATCCACAGCCAGGCACAGCCCCCTGACCCAGCTGCTCAGATGGACCTTCTGCAGCAGCCATTACACAGGAAAAAAAAAAGAAATAAAATTGATGAGGGGCAGACACAGGCACAGGGATAAAGAACAGAAGTCCTGTCATAAAGCATGTCTCAAGTGCTGATTATCTCACTCCCTTCTCAGAAGGGCCAACAAGCAGCTTTACAAAGACTTTATGGCACAAATAACAAATCCTCCAGACCTATTTTCTTTGCCAGAGCCTCTTTCCTCTTTGTAATGGTATAAAAAGTCTGGAGGACTAAGCTTAGACTCTTCCAGGGAGTGTTAGGGAAGATGAACCCCATCCTTTTAAACTAATAGTTTGGAAATGCAATCAGCATGGTGTTACAAATGGGGAGAGGGGGGACAGGATTTCTCAGATGTAGGATAACTAGCAGCCTGTGAGGAAGAGTTGAAGAAAACTTCAGAGAAGTCTCTGAACTTAGAATTTTCCTGTTGCTTCACCAGACTCACTTGCTTTTATCAGGGATGATTTCCTGCAAGGCCGCCAGTATTATTTTATGCTCTTCAGATGCTTGGTGAACAGTAATATACAAGGTACCTTCCAAACCCTTTATGTAGATTCCAGAGGAGGTCTAAGGCTCATATAGTAGCTGATGCTTTGTACTAGCTTTCAGGTAAGAAATCAAGGTGGCATTGTTCACCTGGTCCCTCAGATAAAAGATTATTTGTACCCCCTTTCACCATGCACATGATCTGTATCACTAATTCTTCTTAGAAATTAGAGATGACACTTTCTTGGCAATAGGAGACAGCATAGATCTGTATTTTCTAATGCACTTTTAAAGTTACAAAACCACATGCTATATCCATCCTATCTTGGGAAAGAAGATTGCTAAATTTGGTGGGACACAGGAGTTCTCCTCAGCTAGCAAGAATATTTTCTGATTTTCCCTCAACAATCTGCAAAAGTGAAATTAATAAGAGAGACAGGGCAAGGCTGGAACCAGTTGCAGGGGGGAAAAAAATCTGAAAGCAGGCAGGAGACCCACAGTAAGTACTCTCCAAGGTGTGGGCTAAATGCCAGAATGAGACAGGCAGAGTTCAGTGAGGCGATATGCCAACTCTCTCTGTCAACCACTAAAAGTGCCACATTTGTAACCACATTCTTAATTTAGTGAAGTCATAATTATATACACTAATGCTGGAAACGATGGTTACAGAATCTTATCAAATTATTACATGCAGATAAGGGATTCACTGAGGCTGTAAATGTATGAGTACAGCCCTAGCAAATGCAGGCAGAATGTTTTCCACCTGGATTTCAGGATCTCTTCTCTAGGCCTTCACACAAAACAAATTTTCACCTATTAATCTTCACCAGTACTCCTACATGCAAGATTCACATTTTTTTCTTTTGAGAAAACCTAAATTTCAATTATGGAAAAGACTGCTTTGGACAGGGTTAGACATAAATTATCCTTCAAGGACCTGTGGAACTAATTAAAAAATCACACCTGCAAAGATAGATATAATTTTTTTCCTGGGGTTATATCTTTATAGCTCTCTGGTTAGTATCATACAGTTTAGTATAAAAGTAATCAAATAGCCTGTTCACATGTCAAGTAACAATTGCTTCCTTTTGAATTCACAATTTTTTTAAAAAAGCTCCTAAAATACATAGGCGTTATGTGCTGTACCTACCTCTCCCCAGTCCACGTTTTTGGGTGGTAAAGGATAATATGAAGTTATATCATATGCTATTTCTTCCATAAACCACTTAAAACTTTTGCAGTTGTGATCTTCACGGAATTTTTTCAGCTCAGATATATCTCCATAGGGTAGCGCCTTCGTCTCCGGCCGGCTGGCATAGAAGTAATCTTTGTATTCGTCCCACCACACTTCTACAACTCTGACATAGTTCTGTGAGGAACAAAGACACTGCTGCGACCTCATAGCACACACAAAAAGGCCAGAAGCAACTCCTTGTTAATAATAGAAATTTAAGGATTTATCCTCTTAAAAAGTGACAGCATGAAAATATTATATAGTACTAATAATTTGTCACTATCAGTAGACTATACAAGGCACGTGTATATTATTTTCAAATGATAGTTTAGACTGACGCCAGCAAATTAAACTGGGCTGCTTAATGCGAATGCAATCTTTTTTCTAAGGTTAGAGACTGTTTATTTGAAAATAAAGACTTTTCAGATATGGGTGCAATAAAATGTTGCATTCATTTGCTGCTACCAGAACTGCAATTCATGGTTTCTATTCACCTTCTACAGTTTTTTAATGCAGAGAATGATATGCATTGGTCCACTAATAGGGAAAAAAAAATCAGTCTCAAATGGGTCAGCTATTTGGAGAAGGGGAAAAACTGGATAGCTCACTTGGTTACAAGCCTCTCCTTCACATCTTTCTTCCCATTCTCTTTGATGGCTCTTATCTCTGTATTACCTGTACAAATTCTAGATGCACACCCCACTTTGTCCAATTCTTCCAGTGTTAATGCTCTGGTGTTATAACAGTCTTAACAGATCTGACTAAAGGCACAAATTATTGTGACTTTACTTTAATCCATATCCAGCATAAATTGAATAAAGCTATAAAAAAAAGGGCATTTACTGTGAGGATAGGAGGGTGCCTGAAGAGGGGAAAAAGCTATTTCTACATCTTGGCTTGTACAGAGAAGCAACTTAATATTTAAGAACACTCCGCAGTGTTTTGTTACATTCAGTAAGCAGACCAGCAGACTCATGTGAAGTGTTAAGATATGCAGTAAATATTTTTGATCAGCTTTTCAGAAGACTGAAATGGTTTTTATCATTTCAGACAAGGCAAACAAGCATCTTGCTTGCGCTGAGCAATACACCTATCATTTGCTATCCTGTTGCACACTGCTCTCTCTCTACTCCCAGCTATGACCCCCTGGGCTCCCTTGTACTGGTCCTACTCATTGTTTCATCAAAATGTTAATCAAGTCACATTACTAATAAGTGACTCTTTTTTTGGGGAGGGGGCGTGGGTGAGGGGTGTGTATGCCAGATTAGTTTTTTACCATTCAGCTAGGCTGGGACATTGCCTTTGGAACTAACTGCCAGCTTGGCCCAAGTCACACTCTATAACCCTACAGGTAGCCATTGTCAGAGGTAATGTCTAGGAAGACTGCTCTGGGATTGGAATTTACAAAGAGCTGGGTCTTTGGAAACCGGATTTACCAACGCCAGAACAGTGCACAAGAGAAAGCTTAAACTGGGCAATAGAAAAACTTAATAGGAGGGTTGTCTCTCTTCCAGCTGGTAGCTGAAAACTGATACAAAACAGTTTTTCTTGATTCAAATGATCTCTTCAGATATAGAGCTGGCTCATTTCTTTTCTGGAATCAATGTCTAATTTTAATCTCAGGGCTTGAGTAACACTTCTAGAACCTGCAGTGTACCTGAGGAGTTACCAACCCTTATGATGTAGTGCAGAGCATGCCATCTTCGCAGGTGTCATTTACTGCTTCTTAACTAACAAATGCAGACAGAAAAGTGTGAGAGATGCTAGATTACAGAATTCACTAACTTGGTCTAGGATCATATCCATCTTCATCAGGATAAAGGGGGATTTCAAGCCATGATCTTCATCTGCAGAACTGTGCTACAGTTACTAGAATTGTTCATATTTACTTGGGCACAGTGCAGCAAAGACTTGAGGTGCTGACATTAAGTAATAGGAAATGGATTTGTACTTCAAAGATAGTGGGGGAAGGCTTTATCAGGATTCTCTACTCTTAAAAACAGTGGGGTTAGCACAAAGATTTCTCTCCTGTGGGGATGACCGTCTGAACTTTAGATACTAAACAGCTTTGGATGAAGTCCTCTCTGAATTGTTACTGATAATTCAAACATATTTATCTAAAACTGTTCTTATCTGAAATAAAACACCTTCAAGGTTGCTTCAAAACTTTACCTTTAATGTAGGAGAAGACCCAACGTACACAGGGGGTGGATTTCCTTGCCAGCCCTGGAGACGATAGATGTGTCCAACACGAGAACAGGGAACAAAAAGCAGCTTTCCCCCACACTGCCAGATCTACAAGTTAAAACAAAGTTATTATTAATATATATGCACAGGAATTTAAGACAGACAAATAGATAATAAATTGTCATATGTCATATTGTCATAAAAATGTCAGCTACATTTCTTACTTTACTGACTATCATATATTTACATATTTTTTGCTTCAGACGTAAGCATAAAGAAAATAGGTCTTTGAAATGAAAAGTATACTGAGTACACCTTCAACTCAACCAGGAAGTTACTCAACTAAAATAATTTTTTTAAAAGCTTTTTTAAAAGTTGGGCATCTCATTCCATCACTATTTTAGAACAACAGTAATGAGTGAGTGCACAAAATCTGGATATTTTTTATTACGGCAGAATTAATGATATTTTGGTTTCAATAAAGTAGTTCACATGCCATCCCTTGGATGGATTTTGGTTAGATGCCCATTCATATTTAGATTTTTCTTAATAAAGATTGGTAGGAAATAAGGATGTCTTATTTAGCCCATTGCTCCAAGTAGAAGCAGATATATATTTGACTATAGTAGCAGAAAATAAAAAAATGGGTAAAATATATCACCATTCTGAAATTCCCTCTCTCCCACATATCTTTGATTAATCCCTTAATGGGGAAAAGAAAACATACTTAAATCAGAATTTAGTTGCTCATAGTCTGGAGGAGTTTACCTGTAGCGTCAAATCCAAATTCAAGTTAACTTTGGGAATGTTTCAAATTAGTCCAAATTCCAGATTAAAAATATGATTTACCAGTATTAGGAAAGATGGGCAGAATATCTTACTTTCTTCATTGCATCGTGATACTAATTTTCTTAAGTTTCATCAAAAAAACCTCCTCAGATATGCAAGGCCATTAATTTTATTTGCTATCGAGGAGTCAGCATGCAAGGCTGATAAGTGTTTAGTTCTTCTGATGATTGGTTGTGATCTACATGAAACCAGTTTGGAGGTCTCTGCATAATGAGCATTTCAGTTACAGAACTACTCTAAGTAATTTCAGTCATGCTTTTGATCTAAGTAAGACGGAGAATTATACGGATAAAGGCCCCGTGTGCGTAACATCCTCAATAACTACCCTTTGCATATGGATTTACAGCTGAGCAAGTGCACTCAGAGCTTTCCTCTAACTCATGAAGAGCAACTAGGGGAGCTCTGAATGTTCCTTTTGTAAAATTCAGCTACAATTTCACAGATCGCTGCTAGAGGATATTAGACATCTTCACTTTTGTCTGTTAACTGGGACCTATTCCTGCTGTCTGCCACTTGTGGCATTACAAATACTGAAGCTACAAAAAGCCAATGATGATCATCTTACGTTTCCTGCAAACTGAAGAGCATGCATACGCCTAGGAGTGAAAATAAAATCCTCCTCACTGATTATGAATTATGCAGTCAGTATTTCAATTATGAAGACTTCTCTTGTAAAGAAGTTCTTGAAATTCTGAAAAGTATATGAGATAATTTTTCAGTCACAAAAATGGAAGGGAGGAAGCAGATTACTTTTTGTTGCACCACTATATGCTTTCCAAGCGCACATACATAAACTGAGGACTACTTGTTCTCTATCATTGCTTTCATTAGAAACAACATTTTTCTATACTCACTACGAGAACATTCTGTTTCCTCCTATCAAATTTGCCAGTCTGGTTTCATATTAGATATCTGGGCAGTTAGGGGTGCAATCCCAAACCATTTGCAAAATTTAGATTACGTGTCATTTGTGTCTCAGCATGAGACCACCTCTCTGAACACTTCTGTCCCAAAGTCCATGAGGAAACACTGAGGAGACACATCTCTGTCACAACATCTCCTCACAAAACCTGGGCTCCATGTGGAAGAGGTAGGTCTGTCTAAACTCCGAACAGAAGTATTTATAGAAAAAAAAATCCATTCAGTTGAATTAGTCTTCAAATATTGGTGTTACCTTGTAGGAAATTTCAAAATTTTCACCTCCCCAGATTTGAAGCCCTGGATCATAGAGACCCAGTTCAAAGAAGAAATCACGTTCAATGGCAAACAGTCCACCAGCCATTGCCGGCGACCTGCAAGAAAATCAAAGAGACAGTGTAACTCCTTCTGCCAACAGGATACAACAGCACTCAGAGAAAGCATTAGCTAAGAAAGTAATTCAGTTATCATACAGTAAAGATCGGGTAAATGGCAATACACTGAAAAATCATAAAGCTTTGTCATCAGCTTGCAGCAATTTTCTGAAGTGGCATCTCTATAATTTTTATTCAAGTCACAGTTTTTGTTATGTTGTGGGTTTTCTTCTGTAATTAATTTATTTAATTGACGAATTTGATCACAGGAAATCTTGGCTCGAATTTTCCATTCAGCCAGTCAACATCCTTCTGTCAAAATAATAAAAACCAAGATGAGAATCAGTATGGTGAGATGTTTCTCTCTTAAAAGTTGTTCTAGTTTTTGAGATAACATGAAACTGCAAACTGGTTTATGTTCTGAGGAGCTGCCACATTGAAACATTTGTCTATTAAACAAGGAACAGAGTTTTTCCAGCTTTCTAATCTTCTAGCTCTTTTTTTACTATTGTCATAAGAGATACTTTACATTATACTGAGTAAAATTTTAAGGAGGGCCTAGATGAAGTAGTACAAGGTTTCCATTTTGGTTTAGTATTCTTTTTCACCCTTTTTCTTTTAATGGCTTTGTAAATCCCTTCCCATATGCCATGATTCAATCAGCAAGTTTTAAAATGTCAAAAAGATGCTGTGGTCTGGATTAGAGTGTGTGCTGGGGTAGAGTTAATTTTCTTCCCAGTGGCTGGTATGGGGCTGTGTTTTGGATTTGTGCTGAACACAGGGTTGATAATGTGGAGATGTTTCTGTTATTGCTGAGCAGGGCTTGCACAGAGCCAAGGCCTTTTCTGCCTTTCATACTGCCACGCTGGGGAGGAGACTGGGGGTGCCTGGGAGGGGACACAGCCAGGACAGGTGACCCAACCTGACCACAGGGATATTCCAGATCATACAGCATCATGCTCAGTACATGAAAGTTTGGAGAAGAAGGGGGAATGTTTGGAGTGATGGCATTTGTCTTCCCAAATCACTGTTACGTGTGATTGGCCCTGCCCTCCTGAAGATGGCTGCACACCTGCCTGACCATGGGAATCAGTGAATTAATTCCTTGGTTTGCTTTGCTTGTGTGCACGGCTTTTGCTTTTCTGATTAAAGTGTCTTTATTTCAGCTCCTGAGTTTTCCAGCTTTTACCCTTCTGGTTTTCTCTCCAATCCCGCTAGTGGACGCACAAGCAAGCAGCTGTGTGGTTCTTGGCTGTGGGCTGGGGTTAAACCACAACAGAGCATTTTTGCAGAACGATTCTAACCAAAATTCTTTGGTAGCTTGCTCACACTGAAATAGAAAGTAAGACACATTAAGCCATTTCCAGTGCATTTAGCAAGGATTTTTCATCTAAGGATCAATAAATATTCAAAAACCTTAATGGATACAATCTGGAGTCCTTACTAAGTTGACAATTTAAAAAAGAAATTGTGAGGAAAAAGTGAATTCTTTCTGACTTCAGATGATCTGCAGCACTGAAAGGAGGGTCCAAGAGACCAGATAACCCTGGTGAGCCGATTAAGACACAAGTGTAATACTGCATGACCAAATTATTGAGATGGGTCATTTCTAGCATTATGCAGTCTATTAGATAAACATCTGAAGAACTGCTTAAGAAAAAGTAACCTGTAGGGTTTAACATATACCCCTTTCTGCGTAGCAGAGGCAGGGCAACAGAAACACAGCCACTGACTTTAAACATAACTAATTATCAGTTTAGTTGCTGTCCACATTAGGTGATGACATGCCAAGGTACTGCTTCATGTCCCTTTCTACTTGCTGCCTACTGTATTTTCCTCCAGTGCTGCTTTTGCATCCTGGGGGTTCAAAGGTTAAGAAGCCAAAAGACACAGCAGGGGGAAGCACTTTGCATAGCACAGCCCCGTGGATTTCCTGCACCTTTGGTTTTCCTCAGCATCATAAAGACTTGGCAAGTGTAGAAGCCTCAGATACTGAAGTTTCAGTCTTGGCCTCCAACATGCTGCCAAGTGTGTTAAAGAACACAGTAAAATCCACATAAGCTCAGTAGTTTACTTTATAGGATACCAAGAGGTAAGCACTGTTACTGAAAGAAGGATTCAGTCCTGGGGCAATTCTCACGTTACAAAAACTTTGTCTCTGCGCTTTAAGCTGTTAAGGATCTTTTTATTTTCTTTTAAAACTAAGCAGTCCTGGCTATGGTTTCAGCAAGACTTTTACTTTGTCTTACTTGCCTTGGTATTGCTGCAAGAAAATGCACACTGCCTGGACACAAACAGATGCAGGGCATGTCTCTTTTTAAAGGAAGCATTGTAACTCTGAAGGTATTATTAAAAATAAAGTAATCTTTTAAAACATTCTGAGAACACGTGTTCTGTGTTTCTGGGAACAGTTTAAAAGATTTTAAGACCTGTTTGGATGGTAAATACAGAACACTACAGCAATGTTTGAAATAGTTTATCCCCCTCTAAGTGAATATTAAAGTTCCAATGTGGACAGCCTCATCAGAAGATGGTATTATTTAAACTGTACACAAAACAGATCAAAGCTTCATAACTTGCTTGCATGTGTTGCCATTTTAGTAAAGAACAATCATGGGTGGGGATAGGGAATTACCAACATCAGTTCTTACAACGTTTAAATCATATATACAAGCAATAGAAGACATTAGATTCTGAAGATGTGAAGATTGCTTTCAAATGTAGTAACATGATTAGTTAAGTGTGAAGGGGAAAGTAATAAAAACCAGCAGAACCACAGTCTCCCAGTCTTGAAAAGCCATCCAGAAACCCTAGTTTCTAAGCTAGGGTTTCTAGGCAGTTTTTGTTTTCTGGGAAGAAAACATACGCCACTACAAAGCATAACAAAAAGGCAGAAATTCTGTGAAAATTATCGGAGTTTTCCCACAATAAAAGGTGCTGTTTTTATCTTTCTTCCTTTTTTTTTTAATGTTATGTGTATTATATTAAAATTCTTAGAAAATATCTAGCCAAGGTTTTTAAACAGTATGCTTCTTTGTCAGACATGATCCATTGCGAAGCAAGTGGAAGAAATATGACAAAAGGGAATTTTTTGATACACATGCATAATCCTCCAGCTGTATGCATGCATCAGGCCATGACAGCAGGCTACAGATTTTATGCATTACCGTCTATTATAAATACTTCCAGCATGCTCATTATTTCAAACCAAATGGTTAAACAAGCATTGTTGTTTCCAACAGTATTTTTAAAAAAATCATAGCTAATTAACGTTTTCCCTGGCAACAAAGTTATACAATATTTTATTTTGCCAAACAGAACCCAGTCATTCTAATGTGCACCCTATTAACCACACAAGAGCAGGAATGGAGAGGCAACACCAGGTAGCAAAGATATTTTGAGCAAATAGTCAGCTGTGGCAAATAGGTCTGACTAAAAGCAGCTAGTGTGGTTAGAAACATGAAGGCGTTCAGGCTAGAAGTACATGCAAGTTTTAGTGGATTAATATTGACTTCAGAAAAAAAAAGAAACGGGTAAGTGATTTAGTGATTACCGATACGGTTCAGTTTTTGTCTTTCTGCTTTCCTTCTCTCTCTTGGTCAAGGGAACCCTCTTCCATAGCATACTCCAATCCCACGCTCCTCTAGCAAACCCATCTTCGTCACCACCCCCTTGCGGCACAATCTTAAAAGTGTTGCCATCTATGACATCTATAAGCGGCACAGTGCATGTGGTTCTGCGGGGCGGCGCGCGGCAGGTGCGGTTATGGGCAAGGGCACCGGCCGTGGTTCATGGGGAGAGAGGGGTGGAGGGAAAAACGAAAGGGTTTAGACAATTATTCATTATGATTCACAGTATGTAAACAGCTCTCTTTACCGATAAGGCTCAGTTTTATGTTTTCGTTTGGACTTTTCCTTGTGGTTTAACGGAATTCGTTTCCATAGCAAACTCCAGTCCCAGGCCCCTCTGGCAAAACCATCTTCATCCCCACCTTGTTGTGGCTCAATGGAATAATCATTCCCATCTATGTAATCTATTAGAGGTACAGTACATGTAGTTCTGAAACATTTATAGAAGGGAAAGAAAGAGCAAAATACAATTTCAGAAGAGTAATCTCTCTAATCTGAAATTTACACCATTAATTAAGTTTATAGAGCAGTGTATATAAAAAGTCACTTGTAAACATACTATTAAAAAAATGAAGCCTCATTAGAAGAAGAAAGAGATGGTCTTTTCTTTACATTGTTTTAAGAAGTTTTGAACACAGAAAAGTTAGGTCTGAGATGCTAATATATCAATTTGTTTATCAGTACATTTGCCTTTATGTGGACTTCTTGACATCGGTCTTCTAATAAAGCACTGCTGGAGGCAACAGAGGAGCCCTCAGAGGGCCAGGGTTCTAACAGTGTTATTATTTCCTGTAATTTCCATTCATATCAGATCTTAGCTGTCAATAAGTATGATAAACTCTTTTACTACCGTTAACACAGATTTCCATTACACTGTCCTATTCAAATGCCCTGAAAACCCAACTTCTAAGGATAAACAAACATTACTAGTGCTCTCCTAGAAGCAGTCTTCAGTAGAATTCTTCCTGTTTGATTTGCAATACACTCCTCACTGTGATCTATCACACACAATATTCACCAAGGTAAAGACATTATCTTGCTTTTCCCCTCACATTTTTCAAATGAGTTTCCCAGTGACCCAGGCTGGAGCACTTCCACCTTTTTAAATGGAGCCCCAAGAGATAGAGAAGGTGAGAGAAGAGCAATGTTAACACCATGCTGTTCTTTGAGGTAGAAGCAGCAGCAGGCTGGGTACCAGGGCGTGGAAGGAGCACTGTCTGCTGGCACCATGTGCCTCAGCATCTCTGGTCCTCCTGCAGCCTTCACCTCTATGGGCAGTGCTGGAGGATGTCTCTAAACTCCCTGTTCTCACCAGTCTTCCTCGTGTAAAACAGTAATACACACTCAATGGGAGCACACAATGACTAAACAAAGTCATTTCCACCCTCTTTCTAGTATCCTGGCTCAGACAGAGTCTTGGTTGAGTTGCAGCCTTTAAAACACACAAAACCCAATTCTTCAAGAGAATTCTGGTAGCACGGCAGGTTAACAAATAGTTTTTAGGATTAAGCAGCTATTTTATGGGATTAAAGAGTTTAAACATGCACATGGTTTCCTAAACACACACATCACTGACCACACAAGCTAACAGTGTGGTAGCACACAGCAACAACATCATTTAAACAGCTGGGAGAAATGAAATCCCCGGGGATCTCTCTCCTCTGTCACCTCCCGCAGATCCCCCCTCACAGTGCAGGCCCTTCCACCCCAGACCCCAAGCAAGTGCCTGGGCTTGTGGCAGAGACAGGCTCCACCCTGGCCTTGCTTTGCTACAGACAACGCTCCAAAGCACTTCAGAGGAAACAAATAAGTTCATATATCAAGACCAAAGATGAGAAAGTTATAAACTCTTGAGATCACCGGGGCTTTAAACTCCCATTAAATCAAAATATTTATTGCTGCTTTTTCTCTACCAAAAGGCACAAGTTTTTTAGTTCTTTTGTTCAATCATGCTCCATATTCAGCTACAATGGAACACTTCGATAATAGTGCCTCAGATCATATAAAAGACAAGAGTTACATATAATCTACACTAGACAAAATATTCAGTATGCCTACTAAAATAAACTATCTGGAGATTAATTTGCCTGACTATATTCCTTCCTCATTATGTATCTTTTATGCTGAGAGATAATATAATCACCATATGGAAAATATTGATATAGTTTGATATAGATATAAAACATATTGACTGTAGTTTGAAAAGTGAAGATTGTTACTGCGACTTTTTTTTCCTAAAAGGCCAGACACTGGAAATAACAGGAGAACATTACCTGTCCTTAGATATAGGAGCTATAAGTGGCGCATACCAATTGATTCCCACCTCACAATGGGCATCAAGGTAAACCAAAACCTTTGAAAGAAAAAAAAAAGTAACTTATATTTCTGTATACAACAGCAAGATTGAATTAATCTTACTTACACTGAGATACATTCATATTATAAGCAAGAAAATGAAGATTGAATGAGTAAAATTAATCTCTTCTTAAAACAGTATCAATAATTTCCACATGTCTATTGAAACCACCACAACCTTTCCCCCCAAAAAAGAAAAAAAGAGAGACTTGTGTGTGAACTGGCTCCTACCTGTCCAAGTTTAGCCTTCTGGGCTCCGATGCTTCTAGCTTGGATCAAACCTTCTCTCCTCTCATTTCGAAATACCTTTACAAGACCATTCCACTGCTTAATATAGTCATCCAGCCTCTCTTGTAAGTGTGCTATCAGACAACAAAGAAAAAAATTTTGGTGAGGTTTAATAATAAAGAGTTTTGTACTCTTAATAGAACCCCAAAAATATCTACAGAAATTTACAAAAACCTTTAATTCAACCACTCACAAACACTAAAACTGAGGAGATCAAGACCACTGACCTCATGGCACAGGTTTGTGTCTGGCACATCTGAAGAAAAGGCAGCTGAAGTGGTTGGCCACACCACAGGGAGCTGGGTGGACAACTCCTGGTCACTTCAACATATCACATGGCTTTCAGGTTTTCGTCCGTATTCCAAGCAGCCAGAGAAGTTTCTACACTTCAGAACACAGTCTTTCCTCACCAGATGATGTCACATGTACAGCTGAAGGCACCACTTTTCAGTTAAACATTTCCCTTCACTCACTTTCTGCCTCACAAAAATTTCTGTCAGTCTATTAATCATCTGGAAACCTCAGGCAGAATCTCACCATGCTCAAATTATTGCCCTCCTTCATCTAGATCTGTTCCCTCTTTTGGGGGGTCTTATAATAATCTTCTAATGAAATTAATGAGAACAATTAGATGGCCAGAAGTGCATCATACTGAGGAGACAACAAACCTTTAGCCAAAGGGACTTCTATCAGTAAAGGGACGAGTCACAGCACAAGAATCAAGATGAGCTATGCTTAAATGGTCTCAGATTTGTATTTGTCTTTGCCAAACTTCTCTGGAAACCACATTCCTACCACGCAATTTGAGAAAAGGATCCTAGTGCTGCTTAACATTTTTGCCCAGATGATTCTGTTGAGAAAACTCATGAAGGCAGAAGGGCTGGTAATCAGGTGCCTGCTGTTTGCGGCTACGCTGGTGTTTGTTAAAAATCTATTTTTATACTCAAAGGCTCAAAAGAATTGCCTACAGCTTCAGTTTCTCTCAGTCAGGAACCAAAATAATCCACCTAATCTACAGCTGAGGCATCCATGCACTGGTTTGCTTTGCACCAGCTCTGAGGGGCTGATAGATGCCATGCCTGTGCTGATCTAACAAGAGGGGGGACATGCAGAGGTGGAAGCAGAAGGATGTCCCTTCCAGCAGCAACATGCCATCAGGTTACTCCAGCAGAAACGTTTTCTGCAACCTGAATGAAAATGATGAAGTCTGGAGACTTCTGCAACTTACGTTTCCGTATGTTTTATATTCTTGTCAGCATTTATAAAAATATAAAAAACCCTATTTTTTTATAGTTCGAATAAAAGCTATGTGTAATTGAAAAGGAAATGGTGTTTCTTGGAAGTGAAGTTTCCAGTACTGAAAATTCTACCAAAGAGCAATCTTTTGATATCATTATCTTTTGATACTCTTATTATCCTTCCTCTCCACCTTTATAAAAGAAAAAGTTTTCTGAACCATGTTTTATGTATTCTCTTCTCCTTTCCCACAAACATTTACCATTTCTTTTGTACATCCTTGTGCATTAGGAAAACTTCAAGGATAGACAAACGTCAAACCAGAGAAAGAACAATTTTATCACATATGCTGTTTAGAACATGCCATGTAATAAACAGAGAATATGTGATATGATAGCTGTGATTTAAATTTTTATAGGATAAAATCAACAGTTTTGAGGTCATACTGAAGTGGTACGAAGAGAATCTTTATGCCATTATTTATGCTGCACATTCCAAGTATGTGTTATAGAAGGACTGTCAGGAATGTTTTAAAGATTTAAAACCTGAAGTTATTTCCAGCTTTCCTGCCTATGAGGCCAAATGTTTTAGTTATCAAATGTTCAACTATGTAAGGCTCACAGGGAGCTGTAAAAACCTGTCATATTGATTGTGTAAAGCTTTTCTACAGTACAAGTCTCAGGACTTTGCAGTCCATTATCTGAAACCATGCCAGGGATAGCAGCAAGTGCTATTTTCCACAGGAAAGCTGAATTTTTCCTCCTTCCCATATTACAAAGCCTGCATGACAGTAGTGTACAAAATCCTGACACTTTTACAGTTAAAAATACTGCTTGGCCAGCATTAAATTTTGTTCACCTAGAATGTGTATTTATGACATCTGTCAACAGCCTTACAGCAATCTGGTTTTTGTTCAAAAATGTATATTTTACCTTTCAAAATATTATAATCACCAATCTGGCCTTCTCCTGTTTGAGTTCCTCTCTCATGTCTGAGTGCATGATTAAAGCATGAATCAGTGTCTTTTAAGAACATATAGTTTCTCCAAAGGATCTTAGGCACTGCAGATTACAAGGGTGGAAGAGGAGGAAAGCAGGTTTTTCCCACCCTCAACTCATGGACATCAGTTTGAGGACTAGAAAAATGGTATCAGAAGTGCTTCCTAGAGCAGCTGCCTCCTGCCTCCGAGTACCCTGCACTGTAATACTGTCAAGGTGGGGCTCTTGGCTCTAACACAAGCACTGATTAATGCTTCAGCTTCCCCATGGCAAGCACCATTACACAGGCTAATAAAAATACTGCTGCCTGCCTGCGCTTATTACTTCCCCTTTGCTTATCTCATGGGATGCTGTATCAGTTGGAAATACAGGTAACGATAAAGAACACATAAGTAAGCACAAAAGGTAGACAAAGCCTTTAAATGCTACCAGGAACACTGGTATTTTTTGCCTCACAGCCACCCTTTACAGGTGCACGGGCTACAAAAGCGGTTCCAGCTGAGATATTGGCCTCTATGCTTCAGAAAACAAGCAAGCTGGTGCCCAAATACAAAACAAGTGTTGGAGACCTATACACACAACTGTGATTGTAGAAAGCTTTAGAAAATACAGTTTTATGAATTCTCATTGCCCTTCCAGAACAGCTGTTTCCTTCACACAGCTGGCACTCACAGAAGAATAAACTGCTGCTATTGAGAATACAAGAAAAACTAGGAAAAAAACCCCATGTGTAACAGCCTGGCCTCACTGACACTGTGGTAGAAATTGCTGCAACATTTCTTGGACTCTAACATGAATTAATACAGAGGTCTCCACAGAAAATGGAGATAGAATCATTCAATTAGCTTGGCAATCTTCTTGTTACTATTCCCTTTGTGCTCTGACAAAGAAAAAAACACCAGAGTAGAATTCAGCTCATATCTCTGCACAGTTCTCCACAGTCAAACCCTGCAGTTTGCAGAAGAGATTAAGGAAAGATTGTCATTCAGCAAAAAGACTGCTCCCAACTGACTTTATACTAAGAATTATAATGCAAAGGACATTTTCCAAGCATTGCAACTGTTCCTCCCTGTAAGACATAACATATATAAGCTTCTATGCAGCTGTAACTCCCTCCTGATGAAAGAGGATTTCTCATAAGGAAGGACAGGCAGGGTTTTTTAGGAGCCAGCCTTTAGAAGTGTTTGCAACTGCTGTGCTCCATTTTAATTTCATATCACTAGAGAGGGTGGCAGCTAAGAAATAAGCTCACATTGAGCGTGATCAAACATCTACCCAGCGCAGCACATGTGTCACTCAGCACCTGGCTCCAAGAGCGTAAGGTGGTCTTTGCTGGGTGGAAAGGCAGATATGAAGCGTGCA
>WEIT01016026.1:116294-138048 GCA_013389985.1 Dryoscopus gambensis | reverse complement strand
TAGCGAACTAGTGCAATTGCAGCAAGGTGTTCAGAGCAATTCCAGTCCATGCTTGTCTTACCAGTCACTCATACCTGAGAAAACTGCACCTTGAGCTTTCTTTATTGAATTTTCTTTTTATTGAATTTTTTTAAGAAAGCTCTCTGGGAAACTGAAGTGTGAGAGACAGAGAGGCAAGGATCTGCTGGATCTTAAGTCCAGGCTAGCTGTGTCTGCTAACCATTCATTTATGAGCAGAAAGCAAAAAAGTTCTGTATTTAAAAAAAAAAATCTTTAAAAATACTGCTTTTGTTTAACAAATGTCATATATTGGAAAACTAGCACAAGTTGTTATGCCAGACAAACTCATTCCATGAGCTACATATACATGGCACAGAGTCAACTACAACTCATGTGATACCCCAGTATTGAGACCTATCATTAGTAAAAAATCTGGTAAGTATTCTAGACACAATCAGTGTCACAGTTACTTTATACAGCTAAGTCAGTCCTTGAACAGCTCTGAAAGAAAGCTATGATCCTAGCTGAAAAGCAAAAACACAGCATATATCTGCTGACTGAATTATTAAAATTATATCCCTTAGGAGAGAAGATATTTTTGGTTTATAGCATGTGTGTATATCTAAGCCAAATTCTCAACAGCTGTTAAAGGATACAGAAAACTATAATTTAGCATTCAGCATCTTTATTAGACTGAGCCAAATGCAGTTTATAACACAGGTAACTTTCCCTCTCCAGTTAAAACAAACAGAAAATGACATCTACCTATCTACAGGTATGGTGCAAAAATTAGCATACAAGAAATACTTTTAATTGCGGCTTATACTCAAAACAGATAACCACAACTATGTGATGAGTTAATTTTTAAAATTTGTAGTGAATATACCCATAGAAAACAACTGCCATGAGACTGGAACTGGGAGAAGCCCAGATCACTTAATAAAAAGGAGAGTTTCAGAACAGCCATCTGTTTTCTATGCTACTACACAATTCAGCTATTATGAAAACAAAGATGAGGGTATCCTGTGCTGCTGACCAAACTTGCCTGTGCTCAAAGCCATCATCAACATTGTCTAGAAGACTGTCATCCCACACAGTCAAAATTATGCTTTTATTTATGTGCCTACTCTTTTTCTCTGTCAACTTCTATTCGAGAACTATGGTGCAACAAAATCTTACAAACATGCAGCTTTGATGCACTATTTTGCAATTTGTTTAAAGTTTAAAACCAGTCTGATTTCCTCTGTCTCAACCAACTTATATCTCTAGGATAGCACTCTCAGTTCCTCTCAGTATTCAGCCTTGTATTGCATTAACGCTGATGATATCACCACAAAAGGAAAAAAACCCCAGTGCATGCTTATATTCATAAGAATCACAGGCACAAGTACATGCATCCTGACTATAAACCAAGATCAAAATGTAAATTACAAAGGAAGAAAATCTCTGGACTTATGTTGATATGCAGGACTCAAAGAAAGGCAGAAATTAAAATATATTTAAATTCTTAAAAGCTTCTCCCCCTCAGTAAGAAACAATAAGCAGATTAATGTGATGTTTAATTTAAAAAAGGATGTTAAAAATGAAAAATATATTGAAAATGAATCAGAATAATTTGATAGCCTAGGTAGATTTTTATTATAGTTAAAATAAAAAGATACATCTGGATTCCTATAGGCAATAAAGAAAGGAATGACTCCTAACAGGCTTAACTCGGACTCCTTTGATACTTTGCAAACTACTAGTTTTCACAAGAGCTATGGGAGATACTAGCTATCCCAGCTTTCTTCTACATACTACCCAAAAACTGTGGTAGAGAACTCAAAGGACTGTGAAGAACCAGTCTTTTCTCCCATAGTCAACTCAAACCACAACAGATAATAAATCAAAAGAAAACTATTTCAGGAAAACAAAAAAGTTTCTTTTTGTACAAGGAGTGTGTTAATATTCCAAATGTACCTTTGTTGCTAAAATCATCAATCAGAACAATTTCTGCCAAGTATTTTCTTGGTGTTCTCTTAATGACACTGTGGACTGTCCTCATGAGCGTGGACCATCCTTCATTATGGAAGACGATGACAACGCTGGAGGTGAGCAGGTTATTGTCATAATGCCAGTATTTGCATCTGTAAAAAGAGTTGATTTTGTTAGTTTTCATGTAGTGATTTACAGAACTGCTTAACAGCATCCTTGTACAAATGAAATCTTCACTGACAGCTATCCTTCAGATTTAAGAGAGACAGGATATAAAAGGTAATACAGCTTAAGTGCATCACAGATACAGACACAAATGAAAATAAAAATAAAAGTAGACTGTCAAGCACAAGTTTCAGACCTGGTCCAATTTCAATGGGCTTCTTCCTTGAAAGATATGAAAACACATGGAGAAAAAAAAAATACAAGAAAAGAGAGAGATAAAAAAACCGAACAAAAATAATGCAGACGACTCAGGTGTTTTTTCCCGAGAGGTTAGAGATGATTTAGAAACAAGCAATATGCATACTTCCAATACCTTCCACACTTTCCAATACCTCTTAATCACATTTCTCAACAATGGATTTTATTTGCAATTGTAATGTCCATTTCCCCAACTGCATCCCTGAGACTGTTCACAGTCTCCCTTATTACAACCAGTCCAAGTATTTCCTTAACTAGAAGTTTCCCTTCGTGATCACTAGCTCCTTTTCCAACTATAATAATACAATTCCTATCATCAAACATAGAGACATAGCATTTTTGATTTCAATGGGAAAAATCCTTCCTTTTTTCATCTTTCAGCAAATAAAGTCTCTACTGGAGAGATTCTGACTTTTCAAAGACAGCTATCACGTATTAAGAAATTATTAGTGACAAACAAAGACTTCTAAACTTACAGATGCACAATCTTCCATAGTTACAGTTCTCTTTACACAATAAAAAGCTTAAGTGCACAGAAACATTGCTGCTTTTGAAAAGAATTACCTTAATCATCAGAGTTCACCAGAGTTTCCAAAACTACATTCAGTTAAACTTGGGAAGAACTCACATAACAGATCCATAGGTATTTAAAGAGTTTCTCTAGTGAAGGATGCATTTTTACTGTAAGGGAACAGCATCCATATGCATTTCTCACCTCACAGAAAATAAAAGACATTGGTAGAAATTTTGTTCCGGTAGGAGAAGAAAATTACAGAATCAAAATAGACTATAACAAAATTTTATCTAATAAGGCATTTCTTTTCTTTGGAGTGCTGTAAGCAACCTCTGAAACAGCACAATCTCTAAAAGTACAATTTACTGACTAAAATCCCTCAGCTCGATAGTTTTTATGCCTGAAGTAGCTGCAGCTAATCATTGTTACCAATAAAAAAGTGTTAGACTGGCTGTTTAAGAGGTTCAGGCCATGGATCCTTGTCTTCCATCCATGGATCCCTCACAAAGATTCCAGCTGATTACAGATTGCAGTACTTCCATTTGTAGCACAAGCATTTAAGCTGTCAACAACTTACTTAGCCATCTGCAGAGATAAAATGGATATCCTGCCTATGTGTGTCAAGTAGGCTGTGTAAAAGGAAGATTTAATATGTTTAATAACAGATTTATAACAGAACAGCGTTGCTTCACACATATATTCTCAGTGTTAATGTTGGTGATATGGTTATGTAAAAATGGAGGAAAACAGGGTGTTACACTTTCAAAAAAAACCAGCATATCAGCTGAATGCCATTCAAGAGCTCCATGTAAAAGGTAGCAGAATAGCACCTTTTGTCTCAAAGGAAAAGGCAGTAGCTGATGCAGCTTGCACTGTGCTCCTGACCTGCACCTGCAGCAGTTTAGCTGGGAAACTTTCTTGCTTATTTCCGAATAAAAAAAGAGACAGCTACAGTGTTTCAGACTGCCTTCAAGGACAAAACCAAAGAAAACCTTCAAAAATAACTCAAATCTTTTGGTTGCTTATTTCTCCCACTTCCTGCAGTATAGGTTAGTCATATTTAGGAACGAAATGGTGACGAGCATAAGAATGAAGGACAGTAAGTAACTCTGCATAATTTTAAAAAGTCAAACCTATTACAAAAGCCTGAATTGAACAGTGCATCTATGAACAATTTATAAGCATTTTTTGATCTGTATTTAATACATTTTTTGAAACATAAACCCAGAGGTCTAGACAGGCTTTTTGCTACATAGCCAACTTAAATCTTCTCAAATCGGGTACTGCTAAATGTGCCATTTGCAAGCAGTGAAGCACTGTATTTATATCTCTAATAAGATCATGCTTCCAGTTTTTTCCAGATGCTTTATTTCACTTTTTAGACAGTCCACAGACCAACTCATCAAGCCCATAAACTGACAGACTGCAGTAACTCCTGTGCACAGTCTTTTTTTCTCATCTTGAATTGAAAATTAGAGGTTTGAAATACAGTAGTTGTTTTAGATATGTGCAATTAATAAATGTTTTAATCTCCGTGGCAGTTTTTTTTTCAATAAATGTGAATGTTGCTCAGGTATTTGAATGACAAAAACCAGGAGCCTCAGCTCTCATTTCCTTTACGTCTACAGGGAAGGAAGCAGGGAAAATTTTCCTCAGCAGAGCCTTTCCTCAGTGGAGCAGCACTGACATCCAGTGGTTGGCAAACCACATGCCAAGAAAAGATAAAAGCATTTTCCTTGTGTTTGAAGCTGAATTTTAGAGTACTGGTTTCCCTGCAGATTTTAGGTACCGAAAAATGGGGGAAAACCCCAGCTGAATTTCCAGGAACTTTGTCCATTTTAAAAAGAGAGGGTAAACTAGATATGAATGCTTAGGCAAAAGCTGCAAGCTATTGAAAACTGGCACAGGCAGATTCAAAGTACAGAAGGGTCTGTGACAAAGAGCATTGAAATATGTTCCAAGCTCTAGCTTCATCCCCTGAGTGCAGTCCTGCCCACATACTTAGCACAGTGCTCTTTCAGGTGTAGGCTGCAGACCAGCTGCGGCAATACACTGTGCACCAAATTGGTAAACAATTTCACTTAAAAAATATATTTTGAATTCTTACTGATGTGGCTGAGAGGATGGCACACTGCAGCAGATATGCAGGAATGATAACGTAGCATCCTTAAGCCAGGCTTGCCTCTAGACACTTCACATCACTTTTCCTGAGCCCTGTAAAGAGTAATTGTATGGGGAAAGAGGAACCGGCGTGCACAGATCTATGAAGGGCTGGCAACACCTTCCCTGGGCAGTGCTGCAGAGAAGAGCTGCTCTGCTTGTGTCCCCTTTCCTTGGGCAACTCATGGGTGAAAGGAAACAACACCTTCAGATCAGTCTGTGAATAAAAACTTTCCATTCCCCAATCAGCACTGGTACTACTGAGGAAAAACAGGACTGACTCATCACTGAAGCAAGATGAAACCTTTCAGAAGGCACAGTTGTGCTCTAATTGAGAAACAGGGTGAGTAATGTTTTTTCTGTCTATTAGCCTGCATACTTGGGATGTGAAATAGTTCTACTCCCTCTCCACCCCTGGAGGGAACAGCAGTGCTGGAGCCTGTGCCACATCAAGGTCCCTTCTCCCTAAATCACAGAGCTGGGCACCAGCCACAGCAGAGAGGAGCCCTTTTACAGGAGACCCTCTGCACAACAAGCTGAGCATCTGGGCTGGAGTGCTCCTTGGCTTGGGGAAATTTCTGCTCTTACAGCTTTGTACTTTCTTCACTGGCTTACTCTTAGGATGCCCTGGGGCCCTGCAGTCGTGATTGTGGGTACATGGTTCAAGGCTGGGATGACCACACAGACTCCCTGTTAGCTACTCCTGAAGATGCAGATATAGACTCAAAATTCCTCAGGCTAAAAAAAAGCCAGAAGCGGAGTCTGCTTCTCCTGGAAGAGTAATCCAACCACCAATAAAAACGCAAGAGCTGAAAAAGGAGAGCACCTCGACAGCAATTTAGGGGTGAGCCCCATCAGATAGATACTTAAAAGGGCAATTTAAGATCTTGAGCCGACAGAAGTGTTTCTCCTGTCATGCTGAATCCCTAGCTTTCCCAGAATATCAGCACCTGAGCTCCAGAAGAAGCAGTATCATGGCTGCTTATCATGATTCTCCATCCCCGGGTCAGCTCTGTAAACTGCACCTGCACGTACCAAGGACACATCAGTACCCTGTGGATTTTAAAGCACTGTACTTGTGTGCTAAGACCGAAATGTACCAGCCCAGACACCTCCAAGAGGGCAGGCAGGTGCCATCCCATTCCCGTAACCACTCCAGCAGCCAAAGAAGCTCCTGAGAAGCTAATCAGTGTTTCAAGATAAGGGCCCTGAATCAGTACAAAGCTGAAGGTCTCAATTTAGCACTTATCCTGGAATCGTAACCGACATTAAAAAATGGAATTTCTCTTCTCCATTAGTATAGAATCGTTCACACCTTAAAATTGTATTTTAAATTTTGTTTCACATTTAAAGTGGTATGAGATTCATAGTTGTATTATCACTTATTATAATTGCTTTATAGTGCATGCATTTTTCTCAACTCTTTCAAAGACAGTCCAGCACAAGCAAATCCCAAAAATAATTTAGGAGATCTGTTTTCAGTTTCAGTTTCCTTTTCTAGTAAATCCTGTTCTTATCTTACAAGGAGATAGGCATTCAGCTGACAGCATGCTTTTTGCATACTTTTAATACTGAATTCAGGGCTCCTTGTTATTTTAAATCACCAATTTATTGTGACTACTGCAGTAAACAGAATCTAACCCCTAGGAGGATGGATGGGAATTTTTTTCACAAAACACCTTCAACTGTTTGCTCATCTGTATGGGTGACATCACCAAGGTCCTCGCTGAGACCGGCTGCTTGACACCTGCAAGTCAGAGGGATCATTGCCTAAGTCTAGAGTAGACAGAAGAGACAGAAACAGATCACAGAACTGGGCATTTCTTTGTTAGGATACAACTAAGTAAATCTAATACTAATACTGGATTTGGTACCTATGAAGCCTTGCAGGGTATTTTTATGCACCAGCAACATCAATACAAGATTACAGCAGTCGACTTACGAAACAGGGGTTTTGGAAGAGAAGTAAACAGACAACCCAAGGACAGACTGATCAGCTGAATAAACGTTTTATTCCCTTCAGCAGACAGCAGCAAAACCTCTATTACACACTACCAAACAGCTTAAACGTACGCTGAAACAGCATTTGCTGTTTTTAAAATAGCTACAAGCTTTGCCCATTTCCACTCCTGAAGTAACTTGCAAGGGTATGTGACTACACTCTATTGTTAGTGCCCTTGGAAGCAAAAGCTTCATCTACCTCATCTCTGAAAGCATCACAATCCAAATCCAGGGCAAGGTTTGCATAGAAACCCAACATTAGGGATAAGAGGAGAATTACAGGAGTAACCTTCTCAGTTTTTCTAATCACAAGATTCTTGCCCATACTATCACTTATCCAACACTGAAAAAATTGAAGCAATAAACACCACAGGGCAGGAAAGCTGGGCAGCTAGGTGGCCAACATAAATTCACTTCCTCAGGGAAGGCGAAACTCCTATACAGGGAGATGGAGTAAAAGTCCTCTGCTTTCCTGTTTTGGTTTAAAGGGAAGAAGACCTCACAGTTCTAGAGGCCTTCTGCAGTCCAGTGAAACACTGTGGGTATTGCAGGGAGGCTGTGCCTAATTTTGGATTTATCAAACTTTTACAGGCTTTACCTAATGTAATAAACAACTAGAAAGAAGCCTGAGGCTCAGTCTCACAGAAATACTGTATTTCCACCATGCCCTGCTCATCAGATATTGAACCTTGAAGTTCCTACCCATGCTCATCGGGACTGCATTATAACTTGTATCATGCACATTTATTTGAATGCTCTAGCACGGTACAGTCTGGTTAACAGGAACAAGGCAGAGCATAAGAAGTGCATTTCATTTTTAGTTTCACATTCAGATTACAACTCCTTTGACAAAATGATTCCTCCACGCGCCCCAGAACTTCTATGCTGCAAGTTGGCACCTGGAGGGTTACACAAACAGCTGCAGGAAAGCGCTCACACTCTTCTCTGCCCCTCCACTGAAGCCAAGGTCTAAGACAATTTAAATATACTCCAGGTGCTGTGCTATATCTATGTTTTTGTTGAGTAAGAGGTCATGTTCAGAGCTTGGTCATCTCATTTCAGATGCGCACACAGAGAGGTAAGAAAATCCAACTACAGATAACACACCTGGTGCCTCTGTCAACTTCTTTGTACTCTTTGGGTGAATTATTTCTCCCTCAAAACTTAACATTTGAAATGCTAGCAGCCAACACTAAAGAGATGAAGCATCCATTTTCTCTGCGGTTTTCACTACTGGGACCTGAAATGTTAACAGAAAATGCTGGGTTTTGCTTTAAGGCCTGGAATTCAAATCTTTCCTGACCACATGAGATGCTCTCACAATACATGCTAATTACAATTTAAACACCTTTTTTTTTCCCTCCGGGAGTCTTGCCAACAGTAAGGCAGCTGATAATCTGCAGTGGAAAGCTAGCCTTCCTGATTTAGTGTGACCACTATAATTCACCTGATTCTCAACCCCAGCTCTCACTGAGGTGCACAAAAATTTATGCGCACACTATAGAATTAGTTTTCTTTGTTACAGAACAGTTCCAGTGTACTATGTGGCATTGGAATAAAAGATTTTCCCAAGGTACCATGTGAAATGAAACTAAGTCCCTAATGGTTCGTTTCCAATGATGGAGATACCAAAAGTAATTACTGAAATCCTTTTTCTTGTAACAGTATCAAACATGTAATTTGTGAAGTTATAATTAAAGAACTAATCACATTCCCGAAGAAAGCAGGCTCCACTCCAGAGCCTTTCTATTAAATCTTCTTAGCTACAACAAGATTGACTGGACAAGTAACTACTTACTGTAAGAGAACATATTAAATTCATATTATTTGCCCAGAATAATAAGACTGTCCATTTCTAATGAGGAACCAAGACTCATCTGCCTTATTTCATACCCTGAGTAATTAGTTACAACTAAAGATTTTGGTTTTTTTACGCCAGTCCAGCACTAACCATTTTCTACACAATTCAGTATTTTTAATAGCATTTGAACCATAAAAAGGGTCCAAGCTGCCACCATCAAACTATGATAGGAAAAATATCTTTACTAACAGCTCTGCCATACTATCACACAGCTCTGCATATACATATTCTTAGTACAGTTAGAAGTCTATTTTTGGCAAGAATTCCCTCCTCTTTTTATACTAAAATTAATGGAAAAATAAAACTAACACCCTTCAAAACTACATGTGCAATTTAAAAAAACAAGCCGATTCTCATTCCCTTTCATTTTTTAAAATGAGCTGCAAAAACAGGTGTCCAAAAATACATTTCTCTATGCACACAACATTGTACTCAAGCAAGGAAGAGTTACCTTTCCAGGTTTTTCAACAAAGGCTCATTGCAAGTTGCGCTGTTTTAAGTCAAAGGTGACCTGTGGCAACAGATCCAATTATTCAAGTACAAATTTGTATGGCCCAGGGGCTATGCCCTGTAACAGCAATAATGTCCTTATAAAGGAAAACTCAAACTGGATAATCCACAGAAGGGAAAAACACTTAAAAATATTTATTCTGCGGTGATCATACTGACAGATGTGTGTGGGTGATGCAGCTGAAATTCTGGCTCACTCTGATGAGTAGACAGCAGTTATTTATTGTCATACTGAAAAAAAAATCCAGCAAGAGATTAATTTGTCTCATGCAATAAACATTAATAATGTTTCCTCTCCCAGTCAAACTATTCCAGATAAAATTCCTTCAGCTCTTGTCAAAAGAAGCTGTCAAAAAAATCTAGCTTAAATAAAGTCATAAGACTAAAACCTTCTGGGTCAGTAAGAATAATTTGTAAGCAAGTCTTCCATGGGTTGGATAACAACAGCATATCAAGCCTGAGCAAAGCATGTTGAGCTCTAATCCTTTCTTTCAGCCAACATGGTTAATTACCGTGGCATGAAATCTGATCAGCGCTACGAACACACCTGGCTTAAGGGCTCTCCAGCAGTGCAAGTTTGTTAATAGAAGAAACAGGGTGCATCATTTAAAATATACTGTAAGAGAATGCTTCTTGACTTCAAAAGTGTAATTAGCATGGCTCAAACTCAGCAAAATACAGGAATGAAAATGGCAGGTGCGGACTGGAGTGTTCTACTGTGAAAGTGGAATTCATAAAGGAAAACCTACATTGATTCTAAGCGTTTTTGAGCTAGAAGTATAAAAAGAGGCTACTGCAACTAACGCATCATAGATATATATTTTTTAGAAATACTGAATACAGATTCCTCGGAACATCTTGCACTGCTTTGGTCTTGTATAACCAGTGCAGCTCCTGTGAGCCATACACCAGACTCTTCTCAGAGCTCTATATCTGCAGTCATCAATGGTTTTGTCCATCAGGTTGTTTTCTCTCCCTTTTTGACTCTTCCATGCATTATTTACATGTTTCCTTATATCTGCCATAAGAAGTTAATGGTTTTGGGTGCTACAACACTGTCAAAAAGGGCCCAGGAATGGCATCTTTGAGGACAACTTCCCCAAAACAAGGTGCCATCCATTCCCGTATACAGTAAGTCAATCAGGCATGGCAGAAAACCCACTTGGCTGCACCAAGAACTCCAGAAGGTAGAGTAGGGAAGGTAGAGGCATGGACTGGCTATCTAGAAGGAATACAGAAACATTGCCTGAGCCCATGAAGAGAGAATTAAAGGCAAAGCTTTGTGGAATTGAAATCTCTAAGATGGAAAGGGCAACAAGAAGAGCTTGCAGGCTAAAGAAAGACTAAAGAAAACGAGTTTACTGGTAAAAGAGATGAAATTTAGTGTCAAAGGACACATAAAAGACCGAGGCACTCAACACCTGATTTCCTTCAGTGTTTACTTGCAAGGTTTGCTGTCACACCTCCCGTGTCCCTGAGTCTAGGGGCAGCCTGCAGAAGGGAAGGAATATCCACCACAGAGGTGAGTCGGGGACCACCTCCCTGGACACATCACAGCAAATGGGATAAACATGGCACAAGACCATGGGACTGGGTGGATGGCACCAGAGGGCACTGAGGAAGCTTGTGATGTCATTGTGAGATCATGTTCTACTGTATTTATAAGGTCCTGGTGCTTGACAGTGGTTCCTGAGGACTGACTAAAACTCTTGCCCACCTTCAGGAAGCAGGATCCAGGAAACAATGACCCTGAATTCATTAGCACTGGGTGAAATTTTCGGAACTGATTAACTTTAGTTAACTTTAGTCCATGAAAGACTGCCTTCTGCTAGAATAAATCAGAGCCAGTTTACTAGAGTTTAAATGTGCCAGGGATTGTCTAGCATAAGGCCAAGGGGAAGCCATCAATAGAACCACACAGAACTACTGGTTGTCTAAGAAAGACTCAGACAGCACCTGTGACGTGTACGGAAGAATCAGAGCACCTGACAGGACAGAACACACAGGCAGGAGACACCTTTTGAAAAGGGGAACTGTGAAGAAGGGAAAGACAGCACGATTAAAAACCAGATGCTCTTAGCAGTAAGACTTTTTTAATTCTTTACATGCATAGGGTGGTGTCCAAACACCGGAAACAGAAATGAGCATTAATTCAAGCTAAGTGCATGTAAATAATAAGATAGTGCAAAAACCCCCCTAAAATCCAAGTTCAAGAAATAGCTTACTGAAGTATGAAAGCTGCTATTGAAATATTTTTTTCAAACACCAGAAGTAGGATGCCTGCCAGAAAGTCTGTTGGGCTGATACATGATCAAAATGAAAAGAGACCAATTCAGAAGCAGGAAGGCTAAATTAAGTATTTCCGTTGAACTCTTAGCAGTGCCCAACTCCAGATACCCACAGAAGAGAATAAAAAAAAGGGCAAATGCACAGTGATACTTCCTACTAAATACTCCTATCTTTAGATAATCTGCATGATAGCTTCTACTGGAATTTTCTGCCATGAATAGTCTGATTTCCTTTTTTCTTTTTAAATAAACCCAGTCTTTCCTAAACAGTGCAACATAAATTGACAAACTATTGTAGTGTATAATATATTGCTGACTCCAGTCTTGCTATCAAACAGAGGAATACACAACACCAATTTTTATCAAAGGGCTCTGGGGAGCTAAAGTATTGCAGACCACTAAGTCTGACTTCCATGTTGAAAAGAAGATAGTAATAAATAACAAAATTAGTAAACCACAGACACAGCTTTTGTGGAACAAAAGCCATGCCACAGAAATATATTATCATCTTTTGAAGAAATCAAAAATTATGTGGACACGAGTGAGGCTATTAATACAGTAACTGAATTTCCAAAGCATTTGATGAGGTTCTTTGCTTTCTTTACAGGCATAGTTCTTCATCCAAGTATGGCAGGTCTCTTGGGCTAATAACTGCTAAAGTCTATTCATTCCAAATTTTAAGTGAGTTCACGACTGTAGCAGCATAAATGTGCTGGGAGCCAAGCAGTCCAACTCCTCTTCCAGGTCCTTCCTGAACAATAAGAAAGTTCTTGGTAGCTGCAATTAAAATGACTATAAACAGCTGCAGAATAATTCAAGAACACTATCAAGGAACTGAGCCAGCAGGAGAGCTCAGTGCAGGTGCAAATGATTGCATATGGAGTGTCAGACCACTCCGATATACTCAGTGACAGACCCTAAACTCTCCCTTACCACTGGGAAAAAAAAAAATTAAAAATCTTGGAGTCAAATGCGAATAGGTCTTTCAGAATTTTAGCTCAGAGTTAAAGAAACGGAAAATAAAATAGCAGGAATAATAAGGATTGAATACAAAACATTTATATAGCAACTTCATGGAGATATCTCTGATATTCCCATATCACAAGGCAGCAGAGACACAGAGGTACGTAACAGTATCCGTATCTGGGAGGAGAGGCTAAAACAAGCACCACATTCTGCAGTCACTGACTCAGGATGTCATTAATTTCAAGACTATAAATGCATTCAAAGGACAAGTCTGTGCATAGAAAGCGGCCTATGAAGCATGACAACCCTGCTGCAATTTTTGGCTCAAGTGCCCTAGTGCACTGGTTGCCAGGAATGAAGCTTATCCATTCTTGTATGTTTTCTCCCTAGCATATGTTTTCGGCCAGAGCTAAAGTTGTCAAGAAAAACAATCACTGGTCAGACCCAGCATAGATGCATTTTTTAAATTAAATTTTATTTTAAAATACTCTGGGCAAGTGGATCATTATACTGGTTAAACAACTCAATTCTTGTTATTCCTAGCAGCGATTCTCCACAGTTATCTCTTGAGGCTTTTTTTTGAGAGGACACATCTTGTTACCTGAGAGCATTCATCCTCAAACCTAGGTCCCTTTTTTATTTCCTCAGCATGGGGTATTTATCTTGCATCCAAAATAATCCAGAAAATTTATCACTCTATTTTTACTTCAGCTTTACCTCCGGGCAGACTCCTGATCACAAAAAAATAGAATTCAGGGAGCAATTAAATTAATATCCTTCTTCCCAAAAGCTAACATTAATTTTATTGCAGGTCTGCTAGGAAACAGGGATAATGTGTAAAATCCAGTATAAATGACTGCTCTTAAATGGCTGACACCTATCAAGATGATAAAAATAGATCCAAAAAAAGGTAAAAATCACCAAATTTAAAGAAAAAGTTTTCTTCCAGCTACTGCATAGGTTTAGGCAGGGCCTGCTATGTCTGCTCTACTTCTTTGCAGCTAGAAATAAAGTGGAAAAAAAGTACTTCTCCAACATAACCCAGTTTATGTTCCCCCGGCCCTCCTGCAGAATGCTGAAAGACTACAGTGAGATGAGCCATCTTTTAAATTTTGTACACTGACTTTTCAAGATATCCCCATATATTCTTGATTTTTTTAACCAAACTTAGGACTTGTTGTATGTCTGCACAAGTGCTGGGCATCAACACTGAAATATATTGGTTAAAATCCATAAGCCAAGAGTAGGCGGTATTGGCAAAACAAATATTCTGGTGTAACCTGACAAAAACCTTCAACACACCATCCAGTGTCATTCCTCTCTACAGGATGCAGCAAGAGTTAAGGCTTTTTACAGCAGCTGAGACTGCCCAGAATCACCAGCAAAGTTCCTATTGAATCAATAAAGGCAGCTGGCAAATCATCCTGGCAACATGTCAGACTACAAAGGCAAATCCAAACATAGCAGAATTGAATCTCCCTTTATTGGCATTTCTTTCCTCTTCTCTCTCCAGCAGGGACAAGCCCTGAGGCTACATGGCTTTTAAGCTGAGGGAGACAGTTCTTGCAGCAGTATTTCACTCTTGCTAGCACAGCCTGGGAAAGCATTTGGCATACTTCACTGAACAAACCTGACTGCACAGGGTAACGCTTAAAAGTTCTGATGCTTGAAGAAAGACAGGGCTGAAGGGAGGTCTACCTCTCTGTGAACCAACAACCCAGTCTTTATCAGAAAGATCTTCCTCAATTAGCAATGAAAAGAGACTGCTAACCAAAAAATTATTACCATATTGCTCTTTGGTAGGATTAAAGTGAATGTTGACCGGCCTTATTAACCACAAAGGCTTCTGGTCTTTCTAAACAGATCAGTGGGAGGAAAATAAATGGTGCACCCAATAGGTAATCTGCTACCTTTTGCTGCATTTCTCGCTGGCACTGGGGCATGAGCAGGAAAGTGAGCATGTGGAAGCCTGAAAGCATACAGCAATATCAGCCAATCTCACATTGCTTTCCCTCTCCTCTGCTGTTCCCAGGAGACACGCAGAAGCTATAAACCTTTAACCTATTTAGGCAATTGCAAACATCCCAAGTATTCAATAGATAAAGTAAGTGATATAATGTTGTCTGAAAGATACCTTTTTTCACATTGTTTTTTCATGCTCCTCTGTTTGCTTGCTTAGAACATTAAAAACTAAAACCTAACTTTGATTTGAGCTGCTGGCATTGATGAAGGCTTATTTGAGCTGTGCTTTAAGGAAACAGTTTCTAAAATCCATCTTTTCATGGCTGTGCCTCTTCTTCCTCAAAGTATTTAATCATTTTTCGGAATATCTATTTATTAATGTCCTTCAGACCAGAAGACAAATTCTGAGATTATGCCAAAATTACTTCAGGAAGCTACAGGTATGGAACTAGTTGGCAGACACATATGCTCTCTGATGCCCTTCGCCGTCAGTAAAAATGAAGGGGAGGGAGTACTTGAGTTCTGCTGCCAAAGATAAGCCAACTCACCGGGGCAGAGGCAGCCCAGTCCCACCTGCATGTGACACGCTGCCATCTCTGCTTTGCTGTCCGTGCTTCACTCCTACAGAGCAAAGGGCAAGGAAGGAGTGTCCTTCCACCTCCTTCCCTTTCTCTCTCTAGGGAAGGCAGGGCCAAAGCCTGTTCTGCCAACATGAACTCCTGGCAACAGCAGGCAACAAGCAGCTCTGCCCTGCTCAGTTAATCATAACACCTGACAGGAAAGTGTTTTCTCTTCAAGTTTCCTTAGTCCTGCTGCCTCCTACAAAAGGGATCCCAGTGGCTGCAAATGCCCAAGCAGAAGCAGCAGTGTCTAGGCAACAACCTCCTAAAAAGATAATGCTGACCTACACAGGTTACCCAGACCACTTTTTCCCTTTCAGAAAAATCTCTTTAGTATGAAGGACCAGCTTCTGAGCACAGCAAAGAAAGAACAACAAAGTGAAGCCCCAGGACAGCTGGCACTTCCTTGCCACCAGCAGCAGACAGGCATGGTCCCCTCCTCTGACTGCCAGCAAGTGGAAACCTTTAGTAAGTCACCTGAGGAACACACCACGTAGGCAGTGAAATGCTGCACTCCGTGTGCTTCATTTGCTTTCAATGAGTGCACGCCCTGTAGTAAATTCAAGCAGCTGTACGTGCATGGGTATGAGTCAGACCCACAGCTGGCCAGTTCTCTCCTACCTTGCAAAATGGAAAAACCACCCATCATAAAAGCCCAGAGCAGAGCCCCAGGAACCAGTCAATGAACCACCAAAAGATTATTTACCACAGCTGGACACATACAGCCCGGAGATTGGCACCCATCCAGGGATCAGCACAGCTCCACTGCTGGGGATGAGGGGGAAGTGAAAACTGCAAACTATTTAACATCATATCTAAATTCATACACTGCCCACAAAACCCCAACCAAAAACAGACTAAAAAATACCCTACTATTAAATCAGTTTGCTCAGAAGCCTGTCCTTAGCTGATATTTAACAAGGAAAATTATATCAAATGCAGTTTAACCTGAGAGCAAAATTGACTTCAACATACATCAAAAGTCAGAATAGACTGTGTAAACCTGTTGTAATTCTTGAGCAAATGCTAGTAACTTTCCAGAATTTTCCCACAACAAAGTAGACACCCTTTCAGCAAGTAAATTAATGTTTTTTCTAAGATTGCTTCCCTCTTTAGGACAAATGGTGAGAGAAACTCTCAAAGACTATTCCAACCATTACTGTGGCAGATCCATACTTCTGTTATTGCAGGTAATTAGGCAGTGTTATTTAAAGAGAACAGTATTTCTTTGTTTCTGTTCTCCTTTTATTTACGCTCCATTTTAAAAGCATTGGGGTAAATAAAAACTGAATAAACGAACTCGCATAGGGATGTCTAATAAAGATAATCCTTACTGCTTGAAAACAAATCTTAAGAAGTTATGGATTAAAAAAAGATATGACAATAAAGACTGTGGCTAGACACGGAACACGTAAATACACGCAATTAGATGCTAAAACAGATGACTTCAGAGATACATCACTATAGCTTAAGTATTCATGGAAAGAAACATTGCAACAGCATTAAGAAGAATATATGAAAATGTGGTATAGTGCAGCACTCATGCCTTCAGTACAAGAAGCCTTAAGTGGCCTAATAAATAAATAAAATTTTATGCAACTGTTCAGGTATATGGAAAGCAAATAGCTGAATCCCATAAAAACAGAGCTAAAAGAAAACAAAAGGTTTGCTTACTCTTCTTGACGCAAGTCATTAACGCTCCGATCTAGTGAGATCATATCACTTGCCACCATATTGAACCCAAACTCTTTAATGCTGGCTTGAATGGATTCTTTGTAATCTGGTCCTAAAACATACGGCTTTGCTTCCTCTCCAGGGCCACCAACAACTCCATGAGGCTCAGGCTCTTTAGGTTCAAAATTACCAAGTACTCCAGGTCGTAACACAGGATCCGGGTATACAAATGTCTGAGGTTTAAACGTGAGATATGGCCTCTGGATGATGTTTTGCTGCTTGTTATCAACACCATGATGATTTAGCTCATTTTTGGCCTTATTTTTCCTTCGAATGGATTCCAAGTCCACTTCCACACCTTCAACATGAGGCCAAGGTACCACAGGTTTGAACTTCTCATTTCCTAGTCCATGGTCTCCTTTGTTTGGCAGGGGTTTGTTGGCTTCTCTGTCATCCTATATACACACAGAGAGAAACAGCAGACCGTATCAATTGATGATCCTTTATTTATTTACATCCAGTAGCTTAACGCACTAAGAGTTGGTACTAAATATATGCTAAGCAAGTATTGAGAAGTCTCTGCTGAGGGGCTAAATGAACACTTTTTCTTAAAGCTACTGACTGCTGGAGGACATCATCAGCTGTTGTCCACACTTACCTCGCTGAGTTGGTCCTGGAAATGACTGAATGCCCAAAGCATTCCCAAAGACCAAATACCCCTGTAGGACATGTTAACTTGAATGTAGTTCAAGCTGTAGGTCAAACTGATGTGCAAGGGGCACTGACAGAGTGTTTTATGAAGAAGAAGGTGACACGGAGGCAGACAGTGCCACAGTCCAGAGCACGGCATCCTTGTTCCCACTGTCAGACAGGGGGTGTTTCTGAGGCTTCTGTGTGCACTGGCGGCTCAGAGCTCTGCACAGTCTCAGTGGCTGCTGGATACAGCCTCAGCTGGGAAAGAGTGCTGTAACCATGAGTAGTCTGGCGCACGTCTGTGGCAGCCGCGAGCCACACATAATCCCTACCCTCCACACACCCCCCTGCACCTCCCAACTCACTCCCACCACGCTCTCCTCCCTCTGCTGCAGCAGTTTATTTACAGCTGTGAGGTGACGCTGATGGCACCCGGGACAGCAGGCAGAAGTGAGATCAGCTGCATGGACACAGGCAGACCTGCCTGGGGAGGCAGTGCTGGGGTGAGGAGAACTACCACGTCCACTGGCATCTCCTGCATCCTTGTTTAAAACAATTTCACCACACTCCTCCCTCTCTCCCCATCAGGAGATCTGAAGTTTTCACTGAGAAGAAAGGCTAGGATTTTGAAAACTGCTCAGCATTTTCAGTAATCAGCAAAGTTGGTGGGTGATTTCAGAAGAAACTAGACAGAAAGGCTTTGAAGCGTCTGAGTGTGAAGTCTCCAGAATACAACAGCACCACCCATGAAAACACTCCAAAACACACAGTCACTGCTTTTTCCAGTACTACTGTCCAAGAGTATGACAGGGAAACATTTCTGAAGGTTCAGATTTCCTGCTAAAATTGTTTATATGTAAGCAGGACAAATGTTAGACCATTCAGAAATCCGCAAGAAACAACACATATATTTTAGCAATGTCTCAGAATCAAAAAAAAAATCTGAGATCAGAAGGATAACACCTATCCAAACCTGCTGAAGGCAGGTTCACAGTGAGATGGGGTTTCTCAGAGACTTGCCCAGTCACACCCCTTTGTTCAGTTTCTCAGGACAATCTCTTCCAGTTGCTTGACCCATCTCACAGTAAAGGTTTTTTCCTCATACCTGAGGAGTTCATGAGAAGTTTCTCATGTTGCATCTTGTCCTTTCAGTCTGCACCCTACAGAAGATTTTATTTCCATTTTCTCTGCAACTTCACTTTTTAGGGTGAAAAGATGCAATTAGATTCCCCATTACACTTTTCTCCAGCCAAATCCAGCCTCTCTAGCAGGTCTTTGCTAGGTCCTCTGCATCTGTTAACATCTCTCCTGTGTTGGGGCAGTGTGGGAGGAGAAACCACTCACAGAGCTCCAGACAGCTAAGCTCTTTCTAGGGCATCCACCCATTATGCACTCTGCCGTTACTGCAACAAGGGTACAATGCTGACGCATGCCCATGTTTAATTAAACCACACAATACTTCCTACTATTTTACACTATTTTCTTCACATCATTCCACGTAAAAAATCTTCAGAAATTAAGAAAAATATGGTATATAATATTTCTAGGCTAACATGGTAACAATGGGACACCAGCCAGACTGGCTCCAATTCAAAATAAAGAGTTTATTCGAGAAACTCTCTGAGTTCTCTGTTATAGTTTAAACAGGACGTACAACATGCAGAGGAGTTACATTATTCTGTTCTTCCATCATCATTTTTTTGAGGAACTCAAAAGTCAGTGTAAGAAAAGGGAAGTTTAAGGGCATGTGAAAAGGCACATTTTGCAAGCAAGAAGGCTGCCATGGATCTAAATAAAGCCATGAGAGAAGAGAGCATCATTTTGAAGAGAGCATCATCTCACATTTACCCTAGAAATCAAAAGGAAGGCTTTGCCACTAGACTGTCAGAACACTGCTGAGCTCTCAGCTCGCATCTAATTCCTCCTCTGAGTGCGGAGGCAGCTAAAAAAGCCAGCAAAACAGTCAGCATCATCAGGAAGGATGCTTAAAGAGAGCATAATTTTGACTACATAAAATTTGATGCATTCATGTATTCAGTAATATTTAGCTCTGGTCTACATATCTCAAAAGGAGTCAGAGAAAGTACAGAGTAGGGTAACCAGAATCAAAGAGAAGGTAGAAAGGTATCTTGAGATGAAGGACCAGAAAGGCCACTCGTCTTTCATCTCCAAGACTGCAGTTTGGAGATGCGATGGCTGAGGAGTTTTTATCTGAAGTTTAAAAAATCATGAAAGTGATGGATAAACTCAATGGTCTGAAAATTTGGATTAAACAGATGTAGATGCTGGAAGAGTCCAAAGGGAAGGCAGCACAGAAAGTAGCCAGGCTTACACACTGCCACGCTCAGTCACACCACCCTGGATCATTAGTCTCAATCAGACAGGACTTTCTTATTCCCCTTATTTCTTATTATTGTGTGGAATTAAATAACCTTTCATTCCACTTCCATTACCTATAAAACAATTATGAGCTCCCACTTAGCCAATTCTTTGACTCAGGCATAGCACTTCTGAAAGAAATTTATTTTGCTGCTGTCAGAACTATGGCTTATCCTTTATTACATTTAGCCTCATTATAACTGTTATTCACAATTTGCATTATAATGCATTTATCTGTAGTTCCCTTCTATGCACTTAATATATTCCAAATTTGCCGGCCTGGAAAAATATTTCATTAAACAAGGAAATTATACACAAACACACAGACACAGTCATTGACCCCATTCCTCCAATATCTATGCACAGAGGACAAGTAAGATAGAAGGCATTTGTTGTGGGTTAACCCCTGCAAACAGCTCAGCATGACACAGCTGCTCACTCCTTCCTCCCTACTCCTGGACACAAATCTAAAATACAGCAATCATATGGGATGCTATGAAGAAAATTAACTTAATCTCAGCATTTTACGGGCAGTGAAAAAAAAAATAGAAGTGGAACTAGCAGTGTTTAAGTGCATGGTGCAGACAACAGCTACTGGAGGTTATTCGTTTCTCCACAGATAACTGAGACAACAATTTTCCAAATATTGTCTGGAAAAAAAGCAAAGTCAAACCACAATCAAAGAACTACTTCAGTCATCATATAAACCACAATGCCTCAGTTAGGAACTTCTAGAGCTTCCTCCCTCCTTTATGAATTACCACCCACACCCCCTTTTAACAGAAAAAAAATTAATGACATATCAAAAATCTGAAATAATTTTTAATCAGTGTTACTTACTGATTACAAGTTGGGCTCAGGTAAAAGTAGTCATACAACAACTGTCAAACTGGAAAGCAGGTATATAAAAAAATATAAACCACAACAACCTTTCTGAAGTGGCAAAACAAGTTGGTCTGAAAATTATTTTAAAAACTTTGAAAGAGATAATAACAGCAAGGTGAAGGGAGAGCTCTGAAGAAGTAAGCACAACAAACATCTGAGTACAGCACTTCTAGGCTGTCCAGAAATGAGAGGAGAGAAGCAAAAATGCAAATTCTCTCACATCTAAAGACAAAGAACAAAACCAACCAAATCTCATTACATCTGTATAAAACGGACACATAATATAGAAAAAAAGTTTTTTCCACAGATCATTATTTTTCTCCATAGGGCTGGACCTAGGATTTCCTGCCAGCTTTCTAGATCCAGTTTGGTGCATGCTTTTTTATTTTTTGAATGTTTTTTCCACTCCTTAGGGAAATATGTATGAGTAACTGCAATGGGTGTTTCCGACACAGTGACATGATATAGATACAGTCACTACCTGACTTCTAAATAAAAAAATGGGGGTTATTAATTGTCATTTTACTTCACAAATTAGGTGCCTTATTGCAGAAGACAGGAATGCAGTTGAAGGTATAGAAAACATAACTGTTTCCCTTTGAAAACATGCCTACAAATTACACAAAGTAAAAGGAAAAACCATGAGAGGTCTTAATAGGGCTGCAAGATCAGTCATCTGGTAGGAGAGCTGGAGTTGTAGTTGGCAATAAAACTGCCAATGTGAAAGTTGCATAATCTGCTTTTCTTCAGTAACTAGCTCAAGCCTGGCAACTCCCTAAACTTTCTATGAAATAATGTCTGAAAAAAAATTGATGTTAAAAAAGTGGATTTGCTTCAGAATAGT
>WEIT01016026.1:87430-112751 GCA_013389985.1 Dryoscopus gambensis | reverse complement strand
CACTAGCACTCAGTGCTTGGGGAATATTGAACCTGCACTTAAATCAACCAATCTCCTTCCTCACTGCCTGAGATTCAACTCTTACTCAGCTTTTACACATCCCATCCTGCCATTCCTGGTATTGTCACACTACCCCTGGGCCCACCTGTAGTTTAATAGTCACGGTGCGTTAAAGAAGCCTTGACAGAGATCCATTTCACTCAAAGCCCCAACTTATGCCCAAGAACTTTGCAGAGTTAACCACAAGCAGTCATAGACTTATAGAATGGTTTGGGTTGAGAGGGGACCTTGAAGACCATCTAGTTCCAACAGCCCTGCCATTGGCAGGGACACCTTCCACTAGACCAGGTTGCTTGGAACTACATCCAACCTGGCCTTGAACACCTCCAGGGATGGGATGGCCACAACATCCGTGGACAATCTGTTCCAGTGCCTTACCACCTTCACAGGAAAGAATTTTTTCCTAATATCTAATGTAAACCTACTGTCCTTGTGCCTCTCCATGTACCCCTCCTTGCGGCTATGGAGAGTACCATGTAATCTGGATAGTAATTAATGAGATCTAAAATAGAAAGACTCAGATAAATACCTGAATAAACTGATATCAAAGAAATAAGTCCTTGACTTTGTAACTTAAGCCTAGCTTTAAATCAAGCAATATAGTCTCTTATCATTAAGATTACAGTCACTTTTGAGTAACAGAAAGATTCTTAAACTGAATCATAGATGAAGCTGCTGCATTACCTAAGGAGATGTATTTTAGTCTCTCCCATGTTCTAGAAATGAAAACATGTTGGCACTAGTAACCTGTGCAATAAAAAGAACACAAAACTGCATCTGCAGCTGCTTGCTGCAAAGTACACAGAAAAGTTGTTAGAGGACCCTTGATAAGACAAAAGTATGATCCGAAGTCTCTTAAATCCTCTCCTTGCAGACAGCACACTACAGATGACAGAAAAACTTCTAAACTCAGAACAGCAAGAACTGATTACAAGTTTATTACAACTAGACCAATCAACATTTTCAGTAGAAGAAAGCTGAAGTAATCATAGAACATACACTGGTTTGGGTTGGAAGGAACCTTAAATATCTCTCAGTTCTGACCTCCCTGCCATGGGCAGGGGCACCTTCTACTAGACCAGGTTGCTCAAAGCCCCATCCAACCTGGCCTTGATCAAGTGGGACAGAACATAAATAAAAAGTATAAAAGCAAGTATCTCCCCACACACTGCATATTTTCAGGTGTGTTTTTGCTCCTTGCTAATTAAATGGCTTTCTTTGTTGCATCCAAGTGCAATTTGTCTGGTCCCTAAGGAACCACAGACCGCAAGAGACCTGCCTGCACTGATCCTGGCTCTCTTCTTGACACAAACTGAGGAAAGCCAAATACTGTACATCACACAAGGTAAGTCAGTTTAGGTTAAGCACTTAAGACTGATCTAATAAACCATTAGCTGACCCAGTGACTGTAGAACAGCTGCCACTAACTGCTTTTCAAATATACATAACCTTCCTTCTTTCTCTGCCCAACAGATAAATTTCTACATGCTGCAGCCTGCATTGTCATTAGCATGTATTTAGCATGGCATTTCAACTACAAACTTCTGTAGAGTATCACCTACATTAATTCATTCTTAAACAGAGACTGCAGTGACTCAGGCCTCCAAGCCAACAAAAAAAGCACCTGTTCATTATATTTACCCTCAAATGCACCATATGGGTTACTAAATCATAGATGAGACTCCACACAAATATAAAAAAACCCCAAACTAATTTGTATGCCAGTTGATGAATGTCATGCTAAATTCAGCCATTTAACATTTTATTGTATTTTAGTTGTTCAGAATGCTGTTATAACAGCCAAGCCCCATGAAGAGGCCAAAGAGAAGGAGGGCACCAAGCCCTGGGGCACAGCTCTTCTACTGCAGCACCATGGAGAAAATCTGTCCCAGGTAAGCAAAGCCCATCAGACCCTGACCTGTCCTTCCAAGATAAAGTCTAGTTTCTTGTCTAGTCTTGAGAGCAGAGACACTAAGGACCAATCAATTTCAGTTTTCCATCTTTTCCTGAAGCCACTTTCCACATCAAGTCTTAGAAGATGTCAAGTTGCATCTACTCACAGAAAGACCAACATTTATTGCCTAGAAAGTTAAAACCTTTTTTTCTCTTATAAAACATAATGAAAATAATTCTTTTTCAGCTTCTGAACCTGGAGAGTACCTTGCTGCACAAGAAAGGTGACTTGTTCCTGAAGCTGATGTGCCAGCTGCTGTAGGTATCACAGGGGGACTAAAGCAGCAGATGAATGGATGCATTTCTAAACAAAAAGTGCATGAAACTGGCTTCTAGGGACACAGCCAACTCCAGAACAAAGTTTAAGCAGATGAAGGCTGTGGGAAATCTCCAAATACTCACAATTCTGGTGGCTCTAATCAATATCATCATCGCTCATTTCTGCAAACATCTACTGCTGTGTACTTTGTTCAAATGCAACCTTCTGTTTTTCTTTTAATTTCTCTCAAATTTCCAGTTTTGTTTAAAATGTTTTGATGAAGATGATGCCATTACTTACCCTATTTGAGAAGGGCAGAAGGTGAAGGCAAGAAATTTTTCCACCTCCTTCTTCCAGGCAAAAGGTAAGTATCAGGAAATCTCCTGAAAACTGGACTGCAAAAATGATGGCCCAAACTGCAGGACGTTTTTATCCTGTCTCCCTCCTTCAAGTGATTAGGAGGACCACATTTGCACAGGGCTATGTGGCTTGGAGCAATAAAATCAGATTTTGAAAACAATGTTTAATCAGAAACATACTTGAGCTATAGCAAATTCCTTCCTAATACTTTGACTAACACCTTTCCAGCCTATGATGCAAGAAAAAAAGGGAAACACACCATAATTAGACAACTGTCCACAACTTTTCTTTTTTAGAGGGTTTTTACAAATGCTTACTTGGAAAACTTATGAGTATTAGAACAAAATGGACAATTGCATGAGACCCCATCTCTATCAAAGCTGATTAAGATTTAAAAGGGCCTCCAGATTTCAGGTCTTCATGATGCTTGGAGTGTTTCTTACCCTCTTCATTAAACAAAAGCATTGATTTTTTTTTTACTGTCTTTGCATTGTAATGAGAGGCTACTAGAAGAGGACTTTTTTTTAGTAATGTAGATTACTAAAATGGTACACACTTCTTAGAAGCTTAAATTACCTCCTTCCCAAGATCCCCAAGACTATGCAACTTTAACAATTAATAAAAATTAGCAGGCAAAATAGCCTGAATACCTGAAAATTGATGTCTTAGCTAGTAGTATATGCTGATCCATGTAGTTTAACTCTTTCTACAATATTAGTCTACTTCTGCCACATGCATAAACTGTCAAGTGCTTGGCAAACAATTCCCGTAGGTTTTGCAATCAAATGGAAGAAAAAGAGAGAAAGCAGACGTGAGAATGAAACAGTTTGCTGCAATATTGCCATAATCCGGAACACTAACATCCCTATCACTTGGACCTTTGGTAATTTCTCATTTCACTCCTGCACTCTGTGATCTTCAGCTGAGCAGCTGCTGGCCTCAGCCAGTACTAACATTCAGTGGTTTGCTACAATTGCTAAGAGCTTTATTCCACAGCCTTCAATAATTCAGCAACAACAAACATCTCCTTCCCATCCCAAAAACCTCTGTCATCCTTTTTTCTTGGGAAGTTGTGCCCTCCAAGGTGAAAGGCTTAAAATACAGCATCACTCAAGAGCTTCAGTACAAGATTTGTTCGCATCAGTACACGTCAACATTAAATGAAGCTTGTGACCTTTCTAGTTGAGTCATTGTTCCTTTCACATTCTGTTTCACTCTAGGAATATCCTTCATTTTATGCATATGTTTCAATGAGATCTTAAAAATAGAACTCATGTTTATTCATACGGACGTTAGGGATTTTTAAGTACTTCTAAGATGTCCTCTGTCCAGCTTTATTTCCTTCCGAAAAGGAAAAATTATTCTCCTTTTCCTGTGTTGCACTATTACACAGTGGACTAGGACGGAGCAAGGCTTTTAATTTTACCAAGACTAAGCCCATTTTAGGAATGTTCTCTCTAAATTGAAGAAAGAAGTAGATAAAACTGTTTCTTTTGGACTGAAACCATCCAAATTTAAGTAATTCAGTTTTAAACTGTAGAGATAAGCAAGTAAAAATAAGCTGTGCTGGTTTTGGCTAGGGTGGAGTTAATTTTCTTCCCAGTGGCTGGTATGGGGCTGTGTTTTGGGTTTGTGCTTAACACAGGGCTGATAATGCGGAGATGTTTCTGTTATTGCTGAGCAGGGCTTGCACAGAGCCAAGGCCTTTTCTGCCTTTCATACTGCCACGCTGGGGAGGAGACTGGGGGTGCCTGGGAGGCTGGGAGGGGACACGGCCAGGGCAGGTGACCCAAACTGACCACAGGGGTATTCTAGCCCAAATGACATCATGCTTAGGATAGAAAGAGTAGGGAAGAAGAGGGAAGGGAAGTCACTGTTAGATGTGATGGGGCCCTGCTCTCCTGGAGATGGCTGAACACCTGCCTGCCCATCGGAAGCAGTGAATTCATTCCTTGTTTTGCTTTGCTTCTGTGCACGGCTTTTGATTTCCCTATTAAACTGTCTTTATCTCAACCCATGAGTTCTCTGCCTTTTATCCTTCCCATTCTCTCCCTGATCCCCCTGCCGGGGAGGTGAGTGAGCAGCTGTATGGGGCTTGGCTGCTGGCTGGGGTTAAACCACAACACAAGCATTCCCTTTGCATTAAAGGAGTTACAATATATAACCCATAACTTTGCTATTGATAAAATCCAACTTCTATTATTTTTCAGAAACAGCCTCAGAAAAAACAAAAACTATCATCAGTTGACATGTTCTAAGCAGCTGAGGCCAGCTTTTCTGGCCCTCCAGGCATCAGCTATGAACACAGCACTGGTTCAAGCCTGTAGAGGAACTTCATTCTTGTTTCTCAGTCATCTCGGACAGATAGATATTTAAAAATCATGCATTTCTTTTATATAACTCAGCCAGTAAATGACATTTACAATACAATAAATCCATCACTAATGGACATGCTTGATCAAGGGATGCAGTTTTCTGTGATGTACCTTGTCTGCCTCAATTTTTAAAGACAGATATGTCAATTTCATTTCATATTTCTTGCTATTAAGGAGCAAATTGCATGATTAGATTTTCATTTATCTTGAAATATTGTCACTACTCTCAAGCTTTACCATAGTCTATTTCTGTCTTTTTTCAAAAATTGCTTTTTAGAAATTGATCTACCCTACCATTTTGAAAGCTTCTTCAATGAAACAGCCAGCTAAAGCCAAAAACTGTATTGTATGCAAATTATACATACAGTCTAAAACCCACTTCTGCGAGTTTAATCTGAACTCCCAAAAGATTTCAAAAATTCAGGATATTTATGTAATTACCTTGTGTACTGCTTGACTAGATAAGAAAAGGGAAAAGATTTGTGATCAGTTGTGTTCTCTGTGATTTGATCTTATTTTTCCTTGGCCTTTAATTCCTGGTCTTTCCTGAATAGGAGAACATGTGTAGTATTTGCCAATAAATCAGTTAGAGTCTACTGAACCACTGAGATAAGTTCTTATCTGCACCAAATACTTTAAAAACCCAAAAAAATCAACATGGTACATGCATTTGAAGCATAAAAAGGAAAAAATACCTGCAACAACACTAAACTAGTAAAAACCAATTTATTGAACAGAAAAATCAGTCTTGGAAAATAGACTACTCTTTCTGTGGCACATACAGCTAGTGACAGTGTTTGTTTTGCTGTGAAGTAAACATGATGAGTATCAAAATCTATCTTACAGCTTTGCTTTAGAAGCCACATATGTGTTAGCACAGCCAGCGTATCTGCATCTTTTAGATAGCAAGAAAGAATGCTATGATATAATCCACAAACTGCCTTAAATGGACTCCACTAAACCAGCCTGCTCTCCACTGTGCCTCTAGCTTTGCACATTCCTCTGTTGTGTGCACCTTGCCACGCAACATCTTTTATTTGGAGCATGGAAGCCACCGTGGGCACCTTGAGACCATGGCACCAATCAGAAAATACTGCACCTGAACTTCAAGTAATGGACTGCCTTGACAGTTACTTTGTTATGATCCATGGTGGTGCCACAAGGTAATCTTGAAGCTGTATGAGACTAATGATCAAAACATTAATCTCCAAGCCAGCTTTGGGAACCGACATCCCACTGCCTTCTCTTAACATGGCACCAATGATTACTTCCAGTCCCGAACATCTTTGGAGGGATCTCCTTACATCTGTCAGATCCTGAAGAGACTTTTAATGTGACTTTTGTGTTTCCAGCTCAGGTACACTATGGCTGGCATTTCTAACCCCACATCTGGAGAAGATGCAAATGAACATCATTCTCCCATCTGCACTGACTCCTTAGCAATGGGACTGTGGCATTCCACTGTTCAAATTAATGGGTGTATGACACACACAAAGAAAGACATATGAGGCTCCTTCTTGCTTGGAAAACATGGCAGTCCGTTTTCTCAGCGTGGTACCTCTGTCTGCAGGATGCCCTCACCATCCAAACAGCACAGCAACAGGCATTTCTCTGAAGCAACGCTTCAACATTTCAACAAATGTTCACTTCTTGTAAACATTTTTGTTATGAAATCTGAAGTTCTGGCAATTCAGACTCTCCATGTAAATACTGAGAATGGAACATTGGTTAGAAATTGATCTCAAAAGGACAGCGAGCCTTTCCTCAGGGTATAATCACCCCAGTAATGCTGTTTCCATCTGGAGTGACTTCCACAAGCCCTAGGCATGTGCACTACTTGTGGGTTTCAAATGGGGCTGCTAATAACTGCATTTATTAAAACTGTGCCCTTCACTTACTGCATCTAACATGGAAGAGACATTACAAAGTCTACTTATGATCTATGCGGTTCATAAAATGGGTGTTTAAATTGGAACACAGTTCGCTGAATCAAGACCTTTACGTGCTAGTCTTGCACTTCCAACTTCTAACAAAGACAATTTTGTTAAAGCCTGTCAGAAAACTCAATTCAAAAGCCCTTTGCAGTCCGTGGGAAAGAGAGTCTGTTATCTCTAACACAGCAAAATCTGGCCTGCAGCTGGAAAACGAAGAGTCAGTAAGGCCGTTCATACTTTAGTCCGAATTAAGGAGAGAGACAGTGCCTCCCAAGAGGAAGAACTGCAAAAGAAGAAAACTGTCAATATTTCAATCTCCAGTATAAGAGAGAAGCTACATACATCAGCCATCAAATACCACACAAGGATGAACTGGCAAATGTACCAGGACAGGATAGTAAACAGTACAGAACTGTTTACTGTACCTCAAAACAGAATCAGCAAAAGAAACCAAAATCCACAAGGATGATACTCTAATTAAAATACACACACACACACACACAAAAATCCACTGTGTTTTGCTACTGTTCAATAACCTGCAAAACTCTTATACTGAAAATAGTAAGGAAAAGCAATATAAAAGAGCTTCTTCTGTAAGAGACAATACATTCCCATGGTTGTCAACCACGCCAATATTATAGCTGTCAATAATCAGTCGCCTTTTGGGATGAGATGCTTTCTTTTCAAAAGTTCTCACACACAAATGACAACAGCAAAACACAAGCAGTATATGCCCTGTTTAAAACTGTCATATGCAAGTTATGCAAATCAACATTTTCTCAATACATTATATTATCATCTGATACAGACTTGGACAAATACTGTAAGTTAAGATAGAGAAAACCACTATCTCACTAAACATTTCCAGTAAATTATAAAAATAAAGCAAAAGAAATAAAAAAACAATGCAAAAATTCCACCAAAACCTGGAACTTCCGATTTTCAATTCACTTCAATTAAAAAAAAAGCCAGCTTAAAAATAAGCTACTACGCAGCTTTCCATTTTTAATAATTTCAACAGAACAGGAACAGCATAATTCTATGCATCTCTTTAGCTGTTGCTTCAGACATAGTGTTTTACCTGGAAATAGCATATTTTCCTTTTGTTTAGTATAGCACTTCCAGTTCTGTAATTCCTGACAGTATGGCAACTGCAGGATGTCAGATTTGTATAAGATGTGGCAAAGTTAAAAAAAAAACAAACCAAAAAAACACTTGCCCATTCTTCCTACCAAGTGACGGGGCTCAAAGCTAACTTTCCAATTTGATTTAAAAAGCAAAGTTTGGAAGGCTTCTGAATGTCAACACTGATGCATTACAGGGATGTTTATCTTCCCATCACTGCAGATATACAGCAAAACCTGAAGGGGATATTTCCTATCTCTGCTGTAATGAGAATTGTGGAACAGCAGAAATATGAATTACAAGATGCACCTAGTTGTTGCAGAACATTTATGAAAACTATTTTTTAGCTGCTGCAGATGAGCTGCCTTTAAATTTTTGGTTTTGCTAACTTGTTTTGGATTTAAACCTCTGTCTGATAGGTGCTGGATATTTCAGGCTGATGTTATGGAGTGGGACAGTTACATTTTTGCAGTCAGTTTACTTTCGCACTGCATTTTTGTCCTGTCTGTGTGCCAACACGAGCATCTTTACACCCGCACGCTGAGCTGGATCAAGGACTCCCCACAGACAGCTGCATGAGCAAGCCAAATGAATTCAGAATCCATAAGCCGGGTAAACACCAGTGCTGAGCTGTTTCAAAACAGGAGTGGGGCAAGGGGGAAGTTGCTGGAAGCAAGGGGTAGCTGAAAAATAGAGAGCCTGGAAGTAGCAAAACACAGAGAACACTGCTGCCTCTCTAGCTGTCTGCAACCATCACTTGTGCTCAGGCACACGGAGGGCTCAAGGGCTGCCCAGCCCTGCTCCCACCAGCGATGCCCGTCCTCAGAGCCCCCTCAGCACCTCTGAGGGACACCAGGGAGAACAAGAACGTGCAGAATGGCAGGACAGCAGCTGCCTGACTTGAGAGGGCTTCCCTCTTTTGTACCTTTAAAACAAGACTACAGAACTCAATTACAACACAACACTGAGTCCAGAGCAGGGCCAGAGGGTTGGAGCAGCTCTCCTGTGAAGGCAGGCTGAGACACTTGGGGTTGTTCAGCCTGGAAAAGAGAAGGCCTTGGGATGGCCTTGGAGCAAGCAGCTTTCCAGTACCTAAAGAGGCCTATAGGAGACAGGGAGAGGGACTTCTTACAAGGACAAGTGGGAATGGCTTCAAACGGAAGGAGGGTCAGTTTAACTTAGATACGGGGAATTAACTCTTTACTGTAAGCGTGGTGAGGCACTAGAACAGGTTGCCCAGAGAAGCTGTGGATGTCCCACCCCTGGAAGAGTTGAAGGTCAGGTTGGATGGGGCTTTGAGCAAACTGGTCCTGTGGAAGGTGTCCCTTCCCACTGCAGGGGGGTTGGTACCAGATGATTTTTAAAGTAATTTCCAATCCAAACCATCCTATGGTTCTTGTGAACAAAACAAACACCAACAAACCCTCCCCACCAAGTTCTTCTCCCTAAACATTTCTTCTCTTTTGGAGGAGACCCACTTGCTGTGCTCAGAAAGCAGAGGCACAAAAGGCAGCACATTTGTGTCCCTAATGTATTTAAGGTCAGATACTCATGGTGTATTAAGAGCATCAGAAAAAAAAAGCAGACTTGCCCAGTTGTGTGGTTTACTGAACCACCACACCCGATCCTGTATCAGAAAAAATCCAAGTGGAACTAATCCAAGTAGGAGAAGGCCACAACAGCAAAGCAGATTATTTTGAGTGGTCTGGGTGAGGGGTGCTGTTCCTCTTCCCCAGAAGCCCATGACTGCTCTCCCAGGGATTCCTGTGGTATTAATGGTAATGCAGGAACACTGTTGTGCTCTACACAACAAAGTATGTTTCTGTAAAGTATTCCTAGTGAGACGAATCTCCCTTTCTTCTTTCAAACCAAATCTACAAACATAGGATTATTTTCTTTCTTACTACAGAATTAAGGAGAGAGCTGCATGTTCTTAAATTTATGGAGGAGAGTTAAGACATGCATAACCAGCGGCTGCCCTGCACTAGGAGAGGGCACTTCTTGCTTTTCAGGAAAGCTCTGAGTCTCAACAGAGTTTTTATTTAAATATATATAGAGAACTGGTGACTTTTAACAGCATGATGATTTGAACATATATTTCTAGGTGTCCAAAACTACCCTTTCCTTAGAAAGTGCACTCAAATGTCAGGCAAAACTCCCTTCCATGTACTTTCTCACTTTTAGAGCAAATCTTTTATGCCACTACAGCTGGATAAAAAAGGGTATTAGGGAATGTGCCAGTCTAGTGCTGGCATATCTTCAGTCTGCAGACAAAATAAGTTAAGAACCCAAAACTTTAAAAGCAAACATATTAATGTAAAGGAACACCATGGAGGTTAACATGTATTGGGATAAAATCAGCACCAGTTATAAAACATTTGAGTTCCCAAAACTGGTCTTTTTCATGCAGTTTAAAGTTTCTTTGAGTGCTATAGCCTGTACAGTATAAAGCCAGTTAAGGAATATTAAGGCATGACAGAATTAATAAATGCATGTAGGGCAGAAAACGGACTTCCTTCCTTCCTTCTTGCCTTCCTGGAAAGTTGTTGGAGTTTGGTGTTAGGCTATGAATAGATCTACTAAATATACACTGCTGAAAAGTTTCCACTTGTAAAGCCAAAGCAACTTACAGAATACCCAAAATCTTGACTTCCTCATCAGTAATACTCAGCTTTAAAATAAATGCCCATGCATTTTAGTAAATATATAAAAAATATGATGCTCTGCAATAAAGAAATCTCAGCTTGGAGACTAAAACAAGGAAAAAAACCCCAAATAATTATTTCTGACATGCAAAAGCATTCTCATCAATGAACACTTTAAGGCATCAGAGTCAAGATTATTTAGTAAAGTTAATAAAAAATATTTTTAAAGCATCAACCTAGAAATTATAATGAATTCTGCTTGCAACATTATTCCTTTGGTAACATTAGGCAGTACATTATGGTTGCTAGATAAACCAAATTATACATAAAAGTTCTGTCTATTTCTTAGAAATTAACATCTGTGAAGCCATTCCTGAAAAATTATAATTGCTGGGATTAGACTGCAAACAGTATTTCCACAAGTTATCAGTACAGAATAAATTCTTGCAAATATCATACGAGATAAAACCTGTTGAAAAACCTGTTCAATCTGCCTGTCCTTTGCAGCAATGCTAACTGGCCAAGTCTATCAGTAAAAACTTTGGCGCTTAATGTTTAAGGCTGTGAAGTCTTCTTTAATCATAGACATGAATCGTAGTGTTTAAAATGAAAACTCCTTTTTCACATAAAACCATTGCATGTCATATCCTGTGACAAACCTGTTGGAAGATATATTGTCTGAACTATTATAAAGTCAAGAGGAAAAGTCTGACCATTTATATTTCTTCCTTACTTCCAGATATCCATGTCACTTAATACCTTACTGCAATGCAAGAAAATTCTTAAGCTGTTGAACAGGGGGTTGTGAGAATAAGCTTAATAATTCCCCACATTCCCAAAAAGAATGAATGATGAAAAAAACTAAAATGAGCAGGGAAAAAAAGAAATAGAATAAATGAGGCATTCGTCCTTCAGCTGAGGATGAGACTGGAATAAGAACATAAAATAACCAAGATCAATGCATCTCACTACACTGACGTGGACAGGTGCTGGCTGCAGTCAATCAGTGATCACCATCAGGGCCCCTTGTAAGGATCCAGCCATACCTTTGGCACCTGATACAAACATACAAGATTATTTTTTAAAGTTTGTTTTAGAGAAGAACACCACATCTTTGTTTCCAGTAAATATAAGTGTTAAGAACTGAGAATCAGTGTCTCACACACCTTACTCTAAGTTGAGCAGCCTCTCTGCTCTTGGCTTTAGAGCAAAACATAACTGGGTACTCTGATTACCTGCAGTCCTTGTGTGCATTTCACCACACACATACATGCAAGTCAGCTTTCATTTAGAAATTATGTACCCTTGGGAAATATTATCAAAACAAATGCCTCCCAAAGAGGCACAAGGCATCTCTCAACCACAAGATCTAGGCATATGAGAATCAGAGAAAAGGGGACATAGGACAGATGAAGTGTGCTCAAGGACAACAGATTTCAAAGAATTCTAATTATTTTTAAAGTAGGCCAACCCCCAGGACATATCCATTTCATCCAGAAAAATTAATCCAGCCTGCTCCCTGCCATCCTTTTCCCAAGGCCCCTCAGGCATACACAAAGATTAAAAGCTACATGAACTATCCTGGCAGTCTGCTCCCTTTTATCACAACAGCTTGACAACTCCCCTGTCATCACCAGTCTTGGTGGAAGATAATAATGGGAGCAAAACTTGTTAACTCCCTGAGAGGTGACTGATGTGACTATTCATGCAAAAGGTAAGCCTGCTCTCTAAGACAGAAACTCTGCATCTTGCAGAGATTTCTCCCCCCACTTAATTTCTCCCTCTGTTTCTCTACACAAAATAATGGCGATGACTTTGACACTTTGGACCCCTACTCAGTGCTCTGTCAATGAGCACTCAAGGGTCTCATCACCCACCGCCACGGGTGGGCCAGAGTAACCATTCGCCCCAAGTTCGGCATGAAAGTCTTCTCCCAGACTTGATTCCAGCGTCATGGATAGCTGCTCTCCTTGAGGATGGTTTTTCCTGCAGATGACCCTGAAGGATGACATTATGCCTGGACCTGCTCAAAGAGCTTCACGGTCTCACTGTCAAGTTAACGCTTCTTGGCCTTTTTTAGCCTAAACTTTCCTGTAGTGTTTACATAAAAAAATAAAAAGCTATTTGAGAAAACACAATGAGAGACAGAAGACTTACCAAAACCACACATACACATCCAAGGATCTAATTCACAGTCTTACTTCAGACACCCAGGGCTGGAATAACTCTACAGAGAGTACTTGAGACCACTTTACTCACTTGGTAAATCTCACGCTGTAGGAGTAGGAGTACCTTACTTACACTGATTCAAATATCAGAATTTGGAGTTGAAGATCTCCCAAAAGCTATCCAAAACGCAGCAGGAGATTCTTCTCACCCACAAGGAGGAGCTGAGGCACAGAAAACCCAAGCAGAATCCTTGTGGATTTGAGGGCTCTTGGCTAAGAACTCTGTGATCAGAGGTAGCTGGTACATTTACTATCGCTAGAATCTCATATTCTATCAAAGAAGCAAACAACAAAAACCCCACCTACTGCACCTTTCCATCTCTGCCATTTACTGAGATACTGATTCACTCTATCACTAGTGAAGGTCTTGGCTCTGTGCAGGCGGAACACACTTCACAGAAGGGCGGGAAATAAGGGTGGAAAACATGGATGAGGTGAGAAAAAACCAACATATTCATAGCTGCAGTTTAAAGCTTCTCATAGACTTTGAAATGTTAGAATAGTACTGTGGGAGATGGAATAGCAGAGCCAGAGCAGGGGAAGCACTCCAATAAAAGCAATATATTACAAGCCTTGAAGAGCTGACTTCAAGGCCTCATTTAACTGAGAGTGTAGCAAAACTTGTTTCAAGACTAAAGCATGCAGAGAACAATTACTTTTCTGTGAAGAAGCCATTATCTTAATATTGTCTTTCCTGATCCTCCTTCCTCAACAGGAAAAAAGAGAAAGTTTTTTAAAGAGGTAGCTTGGTTACTTTTTTATGGTTTTGCTTCAAAACGTTATTACAGATGAGACATTTTCTACAGCAAATTTAAAATGGTAAATACTTTCTCTGACATAGCTAGAATTCTTATTAAATAACTGAAAAGAAAGATATTGCTTAAATATCTCAAATCCATAAAAGCAGGAACTGAGGAATAAAATAGGGTGCTATGCTTTGGCCCTTGGTTCATTTATTAATGCTTAAAAAGAAAATGTTTTACTGCAGGCTAAAACCAAAGCAAATTTTAATCCCCAAATTCTGGCAAAAATGTTTGAATTTGAAAAATACTATATTTAATTTCATTAAAAAGATTGTATTTTTTCCCTGAAACATAGTATTTAAATAATACTTCGCTGCCTTATTAAAAAATCAACTCAAGTCAGAACAGTTCTTGTTGAGCCATTTTCACTGCCAATTTCTTAAAAGACAACAAAAATAAGTAAGAAATTTTGTGGGCTGAGCACCATCTGCTTATTCTTTAATTTCGTTAACAGTTATATTTTGAGACTGTCACCTGTAAGGCGAGTTTCCCACATGTAAACAACATGTAAACCAGTATACTGTTTTTACCTTATACTTTCCTTCAATTCTCTCCTGCTGCTCAGAGGTTCACACATCAGTCCTGACGGCTGCTATTTGCAACTGAACGTTCCACAAGGAAATCAAAGGAAAATACATTGTAGCTTAGGAAAGCACTAGCAATACTAAAAAATGTTACTGCATTCAAGGATTAGATGGAGGGATTCAAGAAGACATGGTAAGAGAAACTTAAAAGAAGTACAAGCCACTATAGAGCAGCAAGCAATTCGTTTATTATAACAGAGGGAAAAAATAAAAAAGGAATTTGTTCTCTTGCAAAGAAGTGTGCTTATGCAGGCAGAAGCATGCTTAATTTCTGATTAATACAATTCTTTTTAAAGTATCATCTCTGAATTACAAAAGTAGCCATTTTTGTTTCAGTAATAATGCCTGTATGAAGCCTGGTAAGAAAAGTATTTTATTCCCACATGGGAAGTCCATGGGTTTTCAGAAAACAGGAATTTTGTGCTATAAAATGCACCAGCAGGAAAGCACCAATCTGTATCAAAAACAGCTCACACTGATCTGGGTTTTTTCAAATTTCAGACCTGCCAATTCAAATGATATTCCAACAACTAAGCAAACATTTCAAAACTGTTCAATCCCAATCAAGGGGAACACAATAAGGATGCTTACTTGAAAAACAAAGGTAGAATAAATACAACTATCAGCTTTCTCCTCTGTATCTTTGTGTGGCTATTAACAACAAAATACTCTTTTTCCACCAAAGCACGGATCTTCCCCACAAACTCCTCCACAGAGGAGGAGGCTACAATTAAACGGATAAATTCTAATCTGCCATAAAGCACAGTCTCAAACCTTTTGTGTAAGTTTATAGAAACCCACTGAGTTTAATTTCTCCTTCTACAACCTGTATTAAGTGAAAAGCCAGAAAACCCCCAAATCGAAGCCTAAACAGTAGAACAGGTTGTGAGGACACGCATGCTGCTAGCTGCTAAGTGCTCCCCTTTGCTGGGGACATCTCCCTTCCTGAGCACATCACCTGAGCATTCCACTTAGTAATGGGGGGGGAACCTCACTCATCAAAAATGTGTCTAACCTAATGCACTGCGAGGCAGAGGTGGACTGCTAAATGCAGATTCAAGCAAGATAAATTCCCTTTGATTCACAAAAATAATACAGAAAATTGATGGAGGAGGTGGCCTTTTGACCAGCATGAGCTCAATTGGAGTTGAAGCTGACCAGAACTGTGGGGGACAATAAAAAGATTTTTTAAAAATACATTGTTAAAAGGTAGCGCAGAAATGACATCAGCCCGTTACAGTATGAGGATGGTCACCTCACAGTCAGGGACACTGACAAGGTGGAGATGTTTAATGCTTTCTTTGCCTCTGTCTTCAACATTGTCGATGGACTACTACGATGAACTCCCAGCTGACCCTGAAGTTCTGAGGAATCTGCTGCTCCATCTGGATCCATATACATTTATGGGGCCTGATGGGATTCATCCAAGCATACCTAAAGAACTGGCTATGTCCTCACAAGGCCTCCCTGGATGATTTTTGAAAGGTGTTGGGAATCTGTAGATATCCTAGTTGACTGGAAGCTGACTAACAATGTCCCAATTTTCAAAAAGGGTAAGGAGGACCCTAGAATCTACAGGCCTGTCAGTCTCACGTCAGTGACCAGTAAAGTTGTGGAGATTATTCTGGGAGATATTGAAAAATGTCTGAAAGACAACAGAGTCATTGGTCACAGCCAGCACTACTTCACGAGGGGAAATCCTTCTTGCTAAATCTGATTTCCTTTTATGACAAGGTAACCCAAGTAGTTGATCAACGGAAGCCAGTCAATGTAATCTCTTAGGATTTCACTAAAGCTTTTGATACCGTCTTCTCAGTATCCATCTGGACAAAATATCCAGCACATAGTGTAGAGCAAACCTGGATATATGTACAGCCTCCTGCTGTGCATCCCAGTGTCCGGTCACCTGGACCCTGGGCTCTTTGTTATACAAAGGATCGAAGTTCCCAGCCTCTTGCCTGGGGCACCTCTGCCACCCAGAGCCCAACCTGCAGCTCCAACTGCAGCAGCACAGAGCTACCTGCACTATATATATTCCATAACACTGTCCGGGGGGGCATCAGGCACAGCATTCCCACCTGGNGTTTATTATAACAGAGGGAAAAAATAAAAAAGGAATTTGTTCTCTTGCAAAGAAGTGTGCTTATGCAGGCAGAAGCATGCTTAATTTCTGATTAATACAATTCTTTTTAAAGTATCATCTCTGAATTACAAAAGTAGCCATTTTTGTTTCAGTAATAATGCCTGTATGAAGCCTGGTAAGAAAAGTATTTTATTCCCACATGGGAAGTCCATGGGTTTTCAGAAAACAGGAATTTTGTGCTATAAAATGCACCAGCAGGAAAGCACCAATCTGTATCAAAAACAGCTCACACTGATCTGGGTTTTTTCAAATTTCAGACCTGCCAATTCAAATGATATTCCAACAACTAAGCAAACATTTCAAAACTGTTCAATCCCAATCAAGGGGAACACAATAAGGATGCTTACTTGAAAAACAAAGGTAGAATAAATACAACTATCAGCTTTCTCCTCTGTATCTTTGTGTGGCTATTAACAACAAAATACTCTTTTTCCACCAAAGCACGGATCTTCCCCACAAACTCCTCCACAGAGGAGGAGGCTACAATTAAACGGATAAATTCTAATCTGCCATAAAGCACAGTCTCAAACCTTTTGTGTAAGTTTATAGAAACCCACTGAGTTTAATTTCTCCTTCTACAACCTGTATTAAGTGAAAAGCCAGAAAACCCCCAAATCGAAGCCTAAACAGTAGAACAGGTTGTGAGGACACGCATGCTGCTAGCTGCTAAGTGCTCCCCTTTGCTGGGGACATCTCCCTTCCTGAGCACATCACCTGAGCATTCCACTTAGTAATGGGGGGGGAACCTCACTCATCAAAAATGTGTCTAACCTAATGCACTGCGAGGCAGAGGTGGACTGCTAAATGCAGATTCAAGCAAGATAAATTCCCTTTGATTCACAAAAATAATACAGAAAATTGATGGAGGAGGTGGCCTTTTGACCAGCATGAGCTCAATTGGAGTTGAAGCTGACCAGAACTGTGGGGGACAATAAAAAGATTTTTTAAAAATACATTGTTAAAAGGTAGCGCAGAAATGACATCAGCCCGTTACAGTATGAGGATGGTCACCTCACAGTCAGGGACACTGACAAGGTGGAGATGTTTAATGCTTTCTTTGCCTCTGTCTTCAACATTGTCGATGGACTACTACGATGAACTCCCAGCTGACCCTGAAGTTCTGAGGAATCTGCTGCTCCATCTGGATCCATATACATTTATGGGGCCTGATGGGATTCATCCAAGCATACCTAAAGAACTGGCTCTGTCCTCACAAGGCCTCCCTGGATGATTTTTGAAAGGTGTTGGGAATCTGTAGATATCCTAGTTGACTGGAAGCTGACTAACAATGTCCCAATTTTCAAAAAGGGTAAGGAGGACCCTAGAATCTACAGGCCTGTCAGTCTCACGTCAGTGACCAGTAAAGTTGTGGAGATTATTCTGGGAGATATTGAAAAATGTCTGAAAGACAACAGAGTCATTGGTCACAGCCAGCACTACTTCACGAGGGGAAATCCTTCTTGCTAAATCTGATTTCCTTTTATGACAAGGTAACCCAAGTAGTTGATCAACGGAAGCCAGTCAATGTAATCTCTTAGGATTTCACTAAAGCTTTTGATACCGTCTTCTCAGTATCCATCTGGACAAAATATCCAGCACATAGTGTAGAGCAAACCTGGATATATGTACAGCCTCCTGCTGTGCATCCCAGTGTCCGGTCACCTGGACCCTGGGCTCTTTGTTATACAAAGGATCGAAGTTCCCAGCCTCTTGCCTGGGGCACCTCTGCCACCCAGAGCCCAACCTGCAGCTCCAACTGCAGCAGCACAGAGCTACCTGCACTATATATATTCCATAACACTGTCCGGGGGGGCATCAGGCACAGCATTCCCACCTGGGCAAAGGAGGGATTGTCCTGCTCTGCTCTGCACTAGGGCAGCCTCACCTTGAATATTGTCTGCAGTTTTGGGCATTGAAACACAAGGAACACACTAAACTATTACAGAAGATCCAAAGGGTGGCCACAAAGGTGGTGAAGGGCCTTGAGGGGAAGCTGTATGAGGAGCAGCTGAGGTCACTTGGTCTGTTCAGCCTGGAGAAAAAGAGACTGAGGGGAGACCTCATTGCAGTCTGCAACTTCCTTGTGAGGGGAAGAGGAGGGACAGGCACTGATCTCTTCTCTGTGGTGACCAGTGACAGGAGCCAAGGGAATAGCCTGACGTTGTGTCAGGGGAGGTTTAGGTTGGATATTAGGAAAAGGTTCTTCAGCCAGAGGGGGTTTGGGCACTGGAACAGGCTCCCCAGGGAAGTGGTCACAACACCAAGCCTGATAGAGTTCAAGAAGAGTTTAGACAACGCTCTCGGGCACATGGTGTGACTCTCAGGGATAGTGCTGAGCAGGGCTGGGAGTTGGACTGGATCATCCTTGTGTGTCCCTTCCAACACAGAAAACTCTGTGATTCTATGTTGCTAATTTTAAACTAATCATCCAGAGGAGACATTTGTTTTCCATACTTACCGAGTAAATCTAGTAATTAAATGTAACTGTTGCCAGACTTAAAGTCCTCTCAGATTATATGCCCTAGTTACTGTAAAAAGCATCCTCCCTGCCCCTCCAAGGTAGAAGTCAAACCTATTAATGTAACAGCTTATCCTGCCCTATTTCCACTTGGCAGTCTCCCGTAATGCTGATTTAATATCTGACAAAAATAGGACAAAGACGCTGTCATTTTTCATTAGAGAATGTCAGCTCAATACAAGCAATTTTAACTCTGCTGAGCTTGGGTTAGGGAAGGTGAATGCTGCTAGGCCAAGTGGAGAAAAATCCACATATCTACCTCTGGATAATGCTGTCATCCTGATGACCCAAGGAGTCTTCTGCAATAACTAAATTTACTAGCATCAGAATTTCTACTACTTCAGCTTAGGCATCCATATTCACCAGCTTTTCAACTGAGAGTTAACTGTTACCTAGAATTTTATCTAAAAAAGGAATTTATTACATTATTACATGCTATTTTCAATGCCCCACTATTTGGCCACTAAGCAGCACAAATTACCACTTCTGTTTTGTTTCCCCCCCCCCCAAAAAAAACAAATTACAGCCTACCCAGTCCATGGAGTTTATCCCAATTTCTGTGGTCTTACTCACAGTTTATTCATTAGGTACTGCAACAGATTAATAGTTTTACCGGTTGTCATCCCCAAAACAGACATAATTGCTAAGTTTTTGTTGAATTACCTTACCTAGGTGTGCAAAGTCACCTTTCATCCTGTGCTGAGGATCCTGCCAAATGTTCCCTAGATACTCTAGATCCCTCTTCTCCTGCAATGGGATTCTTGATAAGGAAATGCCAGGCTTAACTTAAGATCTTTGATTTCTCAGCTGTTCAGTTCTTTTATATTATTCACCAATGGTAACACTTGGGGCTAAAATAGGACAAAAGGAATATTGTCACATACATAAAAATGGTGCAAAACTGCTCTTTAAAGAGGAGCAGACATACACATAATTAATAGTCTTAAGATAATAACGAGTTCTTTACCTAACTTAATACAAGGGTTTTTAATGATGAGAGAGTTTGAGAGATTTTTAATATAATCTGTGTATGCATACTAAACTGTAGGTATCATGTAGGCTTTCTCTTTTTTTCCATTTCTTCACGTTATTTGCTCTGTGGTCATTGATTCTACAACACAACTGGAATCACTTGTCAAATGATTTGCCTTTTAATATGATAGGGATTGGGGTTTTTATACTCTCCCAAGGGTAAGAAATTTTTACAAGCTTTTTCAAACCAAATTTAGATAAAAGCACATATTAAAAAATTATCATTTAATATCTCAAAACGTTTTGCCTATTATTGTTGCTAGCAACACAAAAGATTACTGTAAGAAGTGATGGTTACTTTGTACAACAGCAATACTTCGGCTGTAGCAAGCTCACTACCTCACTGCGCATGGTCTTCAAACCAAACTTGTTGAGCACGAAAAATCTGCCAAGGTGTTAATTTCTGGTGAATGTCACACAAGAAGTAATGACTTATTACAGCTTTGATTGTAGAAGGCAGTGTGGCTATGTCTAGCCCTGCACCTGTATAGAGCTTTTCATACCCAGGTGATGAATGATTGCGTTCAGCTTTCAGATAACACCGGACTAGCAGACCTGATGCAGTGTCCTTTGTGTTGGTGTCACTCAATTACAGAAAGGCAAACCAGTGAAAAACGTGACCAACGTATAGATAACTATACAAAGCAATTGGAGAGAGACTATTTTGTCATTTAATCACTTGTATACCACCATGTATCACATTTTTACCAAGTTCAGAAGACTCGAATCCCTTCACTACTGAACACCACTGTCTCTGGTACATCAGATTTATTATCTTATTTCAATTCCCGCCTTTCCTGCAGTAATGATATCAGCTTCAAATTCCTGTGTCTCAGTTTCTGTTCCAGGCATACTTATTCCTTAGAGGGAAAGTGAACAATTTCCTCTGGGATTTCCACACAAAGAATCTAATTTAAACCACAATAACACTTCAAGTTCAGTCTGCAACTTGTCATTAAGATCTCAGTGACAATCCAGCCAAAGTATACAGGATATTAGCAGTTCTTAAAGTGGGGGAGAAGGAGTGTCACCAGAAAGCTCAGAAAATGTCCATTCAGCTTTTATTTCTTCTTTTTTTCCTAAAGCTTCTGCCTCCACATCATAAATTCTCCACCTTCTATTGGCCATGTGGGAATTGTAATGTTTAAACTTGGCAGTCGATGAAGGCCCACAGCCCCAGCTGCAAGATCATCATCTGGTTTCCTGAACCAGAGGGATATGCTGGAATTGCCACCTGACCAGGGCACGCAGCAAAGCCTTCTCTCTCTATCCAAGGGCAACCACTCTTCCTCACTCTGGTATGGCTGCCGTGACATCTGGCAGCAAGGACAGCTAGCTGTCCTGGTGGGGAGATGGGAGTATAAATGTCCAAGGGTGGGATGCTGACCTCACAAGCTCCTGTTAAGCACATCTGGTACCAGAGATGTGCACACTTTCAGGGGTGGTAGGAGGAAGGGGACAGTTGTCCAACTACGTGTGCACAGGAAGAAACCCTTGCAACACAGTCCAGAAAGTCTGAGAACTATTGATAAATAAGACCTAAACAAAATCCCAGTTAAATCATGTCACTTACAGACACAGAAAATTAAATGCCTTCAGTATATGGCAAGTTCAGTGGTGGCTCAGGTGTAGTAGCTATGGAAAACACTGAAATTACTGTAATGCTTCAAATCTGAAGCATCGGGTTCCCAGACATAAGGCCAAGCAGCCTGTGGCAACCGTTCAGGAAGTTCTCTTCATTGCACATGTGAACGGGACAGAATATGGAATTTGTTTTGTGGGCTTAGCAATATCATCACCACATTTCTGCCTTGTGCAAGGTTGGGCACACACTACCAGCAAATCTTTTACTACCTTACCAATCTCTGTCTGCACTTTGGGAACATACTGGACACTCTTCCTTACTGCCCTGCATATGGACAAATGAATAGGGCCATTCGCAACTGGTCAGATTAGGAGAGTTAAAGTTGCTCTACAGTACATTTACTCCTTTAAACAAGCTTTCAACTTTTCAGTAACGAATCTTTCTTTACTGTTTCAGCCCATTGGTTCTGCCTGCTGTACTACCTACTCCTTGACAACACCAGCTTTAAGGCTGTACCTCTGAGGCTGATCATTAGCAACACATCTCGCTGGAGACCAACAAATACTATAGCGGGGATCCCTACAGCAATCTTGTTGCCATGAATGGCCTCAGTGGTGTGACTGGCACATGGTGTGATCCCTGGGTGTCCTCTGCAGGGCCAGGAGTTGGAATCAATGATCCTGATGGGTCTCTTCCAATTCAGCATATTCTGTGGTTCTGTCATTCTGAATCATTTCCTGCTGGCTCCAGAACTGTGACCCCTTTACCCAGAAGACCAGAAGGTATCAGAAAACATCCAAAAGACACAACATGGTAATCAAATCAATGATTCTACCTAATTTTTTCTCACAGCCATAAACAAAGTCTCTGCCTAAATATTTCGTAGCCTTGCAATCCTTACTATCAGATAGCAGGTATCCTTATTTACACAAAAGCAGATGTGCACTTAAGACTCTGAAAACAGACCTTACTATATTTTCCTTGTTTCTATTAGATTGGAAACTGAAAGTTCTTAAGGATCAGAGTTAGTTTATTGTCTTTAGAGATTTCTGATAACGCAAATGAATACTTAACCTCTAAGCACTTTTTCCTAAAATGTATTCTTGGAGGAAGTTCCACAGTCAGGTTACCCAGAGAACAGTTCTGCCCTCCCAACTTCTGCATGTGCGTCAGTGGGAGTCTTCTATTAGAAAGAAAGGCATTATCTCCAACTATCTGTATTACTCTTATTACCACTCTGTTCTCATTTCCTTCCTCAACAGCCACTTCTCCACTTTCATTTTTATTTTGGAAACTCTCTGTACATTAATCATTTTTACTTTCCAAAAGTAATCTGAAATCTTTCAAATCAGTAGAAAGAAAGGTAACACAGTATTTGAAAGGATAATTTTTTTAAAGGTACATAGTTATAACACTAACAGATCTTCTGTATTACCTATTGTCTGCTGCTGTGAGCAGGAAAACACTGAAGGTTATAAACATACAAAAGAACAACACAGCAAATCTTTTCATCTTTGCATCTGTAATACTTGGTGTTATTAAAAAGTGCCCAGGGTTACAATGCAGAGGGGAAAAGGGTACTGCCTGAAGTTAGCTAAAAAAGCTAAATTCTATTTTAAGCTGGTACTGTCTGACAAGGAATTTCATATTTGTTGGCTAGAGCTTTTAGTGCAAGAAAAGGGAGGAGGGTGCTGTACAGGAAGAAGATTTATCTGTCATCTTCAGCTTAACAAACTTTTGGGCAAATAACAACAGAGCAAACACACATATTTGTATGACTGAACAGAGTGCACACCACTGCACTTCTGAGAAGCAGTTAAGATTAAACTCCTACTTCCCTTATGCTGAAGCTGTACCAAGGCACAGTCTGTTCCCAGGTGTTGCAGGGAGCACACTCCAAGATACAAGCCCAGCTCACAGGGTCAGCTCTGCCTCTCCTAACACGATGCAGGGTAAGCAGGTCCTAACCTCCGGACATATTCTTGGGCTCTGACAGCTTCCCAGAAATATGCCTGAGCACTGCTAGTAGGAAACGCAGTCATTACTGTTAAACTCATATCCCTTACCTGAGCAGCTTCTGAGGTGGAAAGCACTCCAAACCAAAACATGAATTTAGTAATAACAATAATGTTTCTCAGAAAATGATGAAGCACCATGTTTTACTCTCATGTATATCACAATGGCAAATAAACAGCTGATCTAGCTAATGAACCAGATATTCTGTTTAGATTTAATCTTTAGCAGTGTTTACTTAACATAATTGTATTTGTTCTCCACAAAGACTGAATTATTTCCTGAGATGGCTGTCATGTATGTACCTCCTCAGGTAAAGACCAGGTAAATCAAGACAGAATGCTGCTTTATCAGGGGCAGGACTGTAAAAACTCTTGCAATTCCTTTACTGGTACGCAAACCAGCTAAAAAAGATTTCTGAATTAGACCTCACGTGAATGGAAGTAGATACAAGGGTTCAGCTCAAAAGTCTCCCAGCAAAAGCTTTAGGCTCATGAGAAAGGATTGCAGGATATATTACAGCACCTGAGAAAGTTGATACAGCACACGCACACTAGGGCTACAAGACTTCAGTCGTCACCCCAGAATAAGCATCTGGTCACTGCCCTACGCAGCAATGCAACCACAATTTTTTTTCCCTGAGATTGTCACTGCATGTCTGTTTGCAGTCCTCTCCTGAGCAGGAAAAGTAATTTCATCGGTTTTGGTGCAAAATGTCTACTGCCTGACATTTTCTTTGGAGGTATACAAATAAATCCCTGAAGATTTTTTTCACACACAGAAGATCCCACATTGTGTCTAGAAGAACAGATTACAGAAACTTCATCACTTAATAAACTGCTTATCTCCAAAAAACCGCTATGGCCTATTATCTCAGCAGTAACTGCCAAGATACAGCAAACTGTAACAGCTCCAGAAGACAGAGCATCTGCTGAAGGAGTCCAAAGTAATTTCCAGTTTTCGAAAACAAGAGTTCTGTTAACTCACTTGCCTTACACAATTATCCAAAGCAGCCCACTAGAGAGGTCCAAGATCGTTAGTGAACACATCATAAAAGATCCCTTTCTAAGATAATCGCTGGAAAATTTTATGACTTTACCAAGATTAAAATAATCTTGGCTAATCTTACTTCAAGCAGATCTCCTTAAGTCCAGTTATGTTCCCGAGCTCTAAAACATCTGGTGAAAACGGAAGAATTACTTTGGCTCCTTCTAAGACCCTGGTGTCAAAGGGTCAGACTATTTTCACCTGACTAATACAAGGCCATGGCAGGACTCATACTGCAGATTTGTTCGTCTGACCTCCTGGAGCATTTCTGGAAGTTAGCTGAAGCGCTGCCCACCTCGCGTATCATCTGTGCTCCCACCATTTCGGCGTGGGAGACCTGCACCACCACCTGGATAAATCCAGTGCCTTTTGGTTTCCCGTGAGCTGTTCTTAAATTACGTGATCTGCTGCTTCTCCTTGGCCAAACCTGCCCTTTGGTTAGTAAAGCGCCGGGAAGCCGATCCGCGGCAGCTAGGTGAGTTGGCGAGGGAACACCTGCACCCTTTGCTGAAGCTCTGGGGGACCTTTGCAGGACACTTAGGCAGGGCACACCGGCGCCCTTATTTAGGGGCGGAAAACCCCCAAAGGGAAGACCATCCCACGCGTTTCGGGCGCGCAGGGCACCGTCGGCGGGGAGGTCCCGGGGAGGGACGGGCC
>WEIT01016026.1:59473-86662 GCA_013389985.1 Dryoscopus gambensis | reverse complement strand
ACCGCGCCGGGCGTGCGCTCCCGTGCACCTGCTCCCGCCCGGACCGCGGCTGCGGCCAGCCGCGCCTGCAGCCCTCCGGGAAACGGGGGAGCAGTGGGACACCTCGAGTGGGGCTTGGGCTTTCCCACTCGGGTGGGCAGCGATTTGTAAAAGTTAAGGTGCAAACGTTTAACTTTAGGGGTTGTCATAGGCGTAGGGTAACGCAGGCCCCTTAATTGTTGTTTGCAGCCTGGGCAGAGTAGAACTGGAAAGTCAACGGATTTTTCTTGGGGATAGCAGATTAAGTAAAAGATTACAGAGATGCTATCAGCCGCTAGCTTGTGTGTTATTTTTTTACTAATTTTCTGCATTAAAAGTTAGGCATCCTATTTCCTCCTTTGAAGGAATGTCACACGTGCACACACACACAGTGAAACCTGATAATGTAAGCTCTCCAAAAACCAGTGTGATGCAAACACAGTACTTGCAATGTAATGCTACTTTTGTCTTTTCTGTGTATTCAGTACTATCCCCTTCCTCTGATGTTTTTTAGTTGTATTTCTTATGTGTACTGGGAGGGTATCAGATCCATGGATCCTGAACACTGACTTTCAGTGATAAGAACTGCAGAAACAAAGCAGGATATTACACCCTGAGCAGGATAACTCAGGAGGAAAAAACCCCCACACCTAAGTGACCTTTGTAGTTGGACACACCTAGACACAAAAGTCTTTGTTTATTCATATAACTTGTGCTATAGCACTGCGTGATGTCTTTTTTTACTTCCCCATTCTGTAAGATCAAGGTATGAGACGCAGACAAATGCAGTGTTTAAGGCAGGGACAACAGCTCTAATCCTTGCAAGTGTTTGCACAGCCCTGTGACTTCCACAGGAGCACAAAACTCTTTTCCCCAAAGCCTCCTCCCTGTCTGCAGTTGCAGCAACCACACAAATATCCCAACACAAAGATTCGGGTGACTGTTTTCAGGTAGGTAACAACATTTGCACGGGGCTGGGAGGGACTGTTAGGGGTTTTTTGCATGGGAAACACATAGAGCTGAGGTGCCCAGCTCTGAACAGAGTCCCTGGCTTGCTGAGCCCAGAAGAAAAAGGCAAGTTGGGGTTGTAAACTGTGGAGGTCTGTAGGCTGTCAAAGAAGTACAGAAGCGTTTCCCCAACTCTTCCTTCACTCCTTTGTGGAGACCTTACTGCAGCAAACAGTGCTCTTTCCTCATGTTTCATTCTTCATTTTTGGCATCCCTTTTTAATGTCCTGTGCTGTTGCTCTTAGCACACTCAAGGAAAGTGAGAAGAAAAAAAAGTTACTTACAGCACTGCATGGAGGGTACAGCCATGGGATGTGATACTGCTCTGCTGCTGCTCCTAGGAGCTGAGAGTGGCGGGGACAGAGCCCTCTGTGTTCAAGCTGATATGATGAGAACTCACATTTGTAAGGCTGCCTGCCAAAACCAGTTTGGGTTTGGGGTTTTTTTTCGTATGGAGGTGTATGTTCTGCACGAAGCCATAGGCAAAGGGAAACCATGCATCCGTGATTTTCCAGAGAGCTACACACTTGGAAGATGATCAAGAGTTTTGTCGTTTTGGTTTTAGATACCCAAAGTCTTGCTGTCAGTGAACTCCCCCACCAGCTATCCGAGGACAATGGCTTCTGTACCAGGCATTTTAAATCCCCCTGTGTTTTATCCCGAAAGAGAAGTAGCTGATGCCCACTGGGAGGCAGTACGGGCCAATGGACAGAGTGTTCATGCCAGCCAGCCCCTCTCTCTGCCGGAACCACCAATGACAGGAGATTGGAGAAGGCGTCATGTTTCTGTTTGCCCATTATACCTGCCTGCCCTGGTTCCTCAGCAGGGAGCATCATCTACCTTTTTTCTTCTCACGCACAGGCAAAGCAGTCTGACTCCAGAAGTATTAGATGAATACTGACCTTGGAAGTCGTTTTATTTCAGTTGTATTCTCATTAAGGATGTGCTGAAGTTTCAAATTCTGCACTTACAGTTTCTCCTATGTAGTAAGGTGCCTAAGAAGACCTGCAGAACATATTTTCGCTCTTGTTGAATTTGTATCAGCTAAGACAGAAAATTCAAATTAAATTTGGCTTTGGATTGCCTCCAGTACTATTCAAAACCTTTCTTCAAAGTCTTTTTTAACCTGGAGAGGAAAAAAGGAAGGGTTACACACAGGCCTTTGTCTCACTCAGTTACAAAATATATATAAATATAAACTTATAGATAAAAATATAGTATATATAAAAGTAAAATAAATACACAATATATAAATATATATATAAATCATGATGCTTTTACTATATGGGCAGTATTAAAACAAGACACAATTCTGACTGTTATTAGAGAATTAATCAATCTCTGTTAGACTGATATTCAGTCATTCAAATGTTTCAAACAGGCTGGCAACTGTCACAATGTTTGTATCTGTATGTGGACATGTACTGCTTGTTACACAGAAATCATATTTTCACTTCTCCATGCATGACTCCAAATAAATTTGCAATGGCGTTTAAGTCATTACAAAGCCTTGCTGCTCTTGAACCAGAGACCTACGATGACCTGGAGGTGAGGTATCCGATTACCAATCCCCTAAGCCATGCAGTTGCCTTATTGCTGGGGATTTGGGGGATGGTGTCTGGAGCAAGGTCACTAACAAATGTCAAAACCTCATGCAGTTGCTCACATGGGAGAAGTGTCTGGATGTGGATATACCCCTTAACTCTTGTCCTGAATATCTGGCCACAATAAAACACTCTGCTTGTTCATGACACAATGTCTGAAAGGAAATTCTTACATACTTTTCTACCTCTCAAAGTGAAAGTCGTGTTACAAAGTTCCATAACACAGCAAGCTGCTGTAAAGGCTTCACTGTACATGAAACCTCACAAATTGCTCATCTGAGGGTTTTCTTCTGTCAACACATAGGCAATCTTTGTAAAATCTGCAATTCAGAGACCACATTTTCTTTCTACCGTGTGCAGAGAGCACAAAACACAACTGGTTTTTTGTCATGTAAATGGGTTCGAAATAAAATCTTTGAAATTAGCAATGGTGTGCTGGCTTTGGTTGGGGTAGAGTTTATCTTCATAGTAGCTGGTATGTGGCTGTGTTTTGGTTTTGTTCTGGAAAGGATAACACTGGGATGTTTTGGTTGTTGCTGAGCAGGGCTTGCCCAGAATCAATGCCTTTTGTGCTCCCCACCACATCCCACCAGACAGGAGGCTGGGGTACACAAGGAACTGGGAGAGGGCACAGCTGGGACAGCTGTCCCCCACTGACCAAAGGGATGTTCCAGACCATAGGACATGAGGCTCAGTATATAAAGGTGGGGGAAGGAGGAGGAAGTGGGGGGGGACATTTGGAGTGATATTGTTTGTCTTTCAAAGTCACCATTAGGTGTGATGGAGCCCGGCTTTCCTGGAGATGTCGGAACACCTGCCTGCCCCTGGGAAGGGGTGAATGAATTCCTTTTTTTTTTGCTTTGCTTGCGTACATGGCTTTTCCTTTACTTATTTAAATGTCTTTATCTCGACCCAAAAGTTTTCTCACTTTTACCCTTCCAGTTCTCTCCCACATCCTGCTGGGGGTGAGTGAGTGAGAGATGGTGTGGTGCTTAGTCACCAGCTGGGGTTAAACCATGACAAATGGATTCCAGACCTCAAAGAGTTACACTTTCCTTAGATATTTCCAGATATAACTACCAGCACTTCATTAGGTGCAGTATTTCGCTACACGATACACTCTAGGCTTCATGTAACTGCGAACTTTGTCATGCTTTGATTAAAGAAAGTGTTGGAAGATGCTAGCTGGTAGAAAGTAACTTCTCTTCCTAAACGGAATACTCTCAACACAAGCAACACCTTTGCTCCAGTGAAACCTTCCAGTTTCATGTCATCTCTTTTCCCATCCTGACCTTGAATTTAGATGGTCATTACTGAACAAGGCCTTTGCTGTTTTCCACACTTACTTTGGATCTAGGGCAAGCTGGCCACTGACACTTACGGAAAGCTCGTGCAGTGTATTAGCCCTACAGCAGATTTATTAGTGCTGCATATCGGAGTCCTTGGGCGTCCTGGTGGAATCCAAGACACACCGTCCCTAGTTTTCATCTGAGAAGGTAGGAACTCAGTGTGTGGCTGAAGACACCTGGCCAGATCTCCCTTACTTTATGTTAAGCTCATACTCCCTTCTGAGACCATCCCCAGCACCGAAGGATTTGCAGTGAGATTCTGGATTAATGAGGTGGTCCCTGCTAGGAATAATCCGAAGGGCGGAGTTTGGCATGCATTATGATGAATATAAAGTTATGCCCTAAATATTTACAATGTGTGTATATTTAACCTCAGAGTTGACAAAAAGGAACTGAAGTACAGGATTTTAAATTCTTCTTAATTTCTGAGATTGTTTTAAAAGTACTTTAATCAAATAAGTGCCTCTAGGGAGTACTTAATATATGCTTTTGCAACTTAGACTGTGATTGCTTAATCTTCACTGTTTTGTGTTCATGATCTCTAGTCTTTAGTACCATTCTTCCTGTAATTCTCAATTATCCTTCTTTTTTTAAGCCAGCAGTTTAGCCATGCATGTCCTACCAAAAATTATCCCTCAGTATTTCAGCACTTGAATAGATGCTTTTGGCAGAGTGCTGTTCGCCTCCTTTGCTTTTCCTGTCACTTTTATGAAGAATGTGTTATGAAGTTCCTGTCATTACATTTAGCCCCCATACTCCTGTCATGCCTACTTAGTCTGTTTTATTCCTGCAGTATCACCTCTAGCTCCTCTTCTCTTTTCCCACACAGCAACAGTAAGCATTATTTTGTACTGGTCTGGATTCTACCAATGTCCTGAAGACTGGAATGTAAAATGATTTTTTTCCAGCTGCCCTTTCTGTTAATGAGTACCAGTCAATGTTTATGAACTATGTTGTACTATTAATACTGCTTTTGTCTAAAAAAAATTAACTTCTTTTGCACCTACAAGTCCTCAAAATATCTGCACTGATGAGTGTTGACAATCCTTGACAGATTTAGATCTCATTAAAATAGTGGAAGGGATGGTCTGTTACGTGGGCGTTTCATTTAAGTATGAGAAGAATTGGAATGATTCTAAGCATAGTTTTGCCATTTAAAAAGTAAAATATATATTTTAAATTACTTTTCAAAGAAACTCTCACCTGTATTTTGAGCCAGACAAAAAGTATGAGTAGTCATATAGTCTCAGGTCTGGAAAATTTCCTTTTCCAAGGTCCCATATTTCTGAGCATTTCAAACAGAAATTAACTTGCATCATTTCCTGAATCTAGGGCAGAGAAAATTGAAATAGGTTGCTGCAATTTCTGTTATGCTGAAAAAATGAATGTTGTAAACACCCACAATTTCAGATGCTGCATTATTTTTCTAAAAGACTTTTCAAGTATAGTAAATTAGTGGAGTTAATTTGGTGAAATATTCAGTCTGAACAAGAACCATAGTGCCTTTGATAGAAAAATTTAAAAATTTTAGAACTGTAAATTAATTAGATTTTTGTATTTCTTTGGAATTTTGTTATTTAGTGATAAACTCTTGACAGTTTAGCAAATAACTGGAAACTTGAGTATTATCAATTCTGTATCATTTATCAGCTATAAACCTTCAATAAGTTTGACATATTTCTTTTCAGGATATATTCTGCCATGTTGTTCAAAATTAAACAAAACCTAATTGCTAAAGATATGAAGCATTTGTAAAGCATTAGAAAAGTTACATAAAGCCAGCATGTCAAATATGCACAAGCTAAAGCCTTATGAAGTTTCACAGACAAATAAAAAAAGACACTCAAAATTGGTTACATGGAAAAGTGTGGCTGTACAACAGTTACTAGATGCTAAAACCTGTATATATTTTTTGTTCCTTAGCTTAGTCACCATTTCAGAAAGAGTAGCCTGCCTCATTTTACATAAATGCATAAAAGGTCCATGAATAATTACTGGAAAAGACTAGTCCAGTAGATAGATTTATACACTGAATAACACTGCAGAGTTCTGCCAGATTCTGAGTTTCAAACTAGGGTCCCTGGATTCCTGGGGAATGGGAATGCTGTCTGCAAAAGAGAATGATAGCAAGACTACTGCCATTAGCCATTCAAAGTTTGTGGTATATATCACAAATTGGTTAACTGGAAGTTAAGAGTCTTAGTAGCAGTGAATCACAAAAGTTTTGCTAGGCAGTTCCGACCTTTCTTAATTCTTTGCAGATTTCATAAACTGTAAGCTTGATGTTATTGGTGGTTGGAAACAAACACCACAATGCTGAGCAGCCCCTTTTCTCAGTGAGCTGCCATTTGGAGAGAAATTCTCAAAGAGTAGATTATTTCTATTATGTATCGTCTGACACCAAGATGTATTGATTAGTAATTCAGTGAAATGATTCCTTTATAAAAGGCATGTTTTGTGTGAATTGCAGGCAATAGCAGCTGTTGTATCAAAACAGTGCACACATTCAAGTCTTCTACTAAATATAATCATCATGAAATAGATTTCATAAGGGCTTTAGTACACCATGTAGATGCAGAATTCTGTGGAAGTTTTTCCCTCTTCTCAGGTCCAAAGCTACAGACAGATATCCCTACTTGGTACGAATTAAATGATTTCTAACTTTTATAGTTTTAGCTCAGATATCAATATAGATAATTTTTTAGAATTATTTTAGTATGTTTTCCATTTTTTTCCCAAACTGATAGCTAAAAAAAAAAAATCCCAAACAAACCCAACCCCCCTAAAAACCCCAAACCCAACCAACTTGAGAGAAAAAAATATTACACGTGTCAAAAAGACATTGAAATGAAAGTGAAGATTTGTAATAAAGTCATTATCTTGGCAAGCCAAATTCCACTGCCTTTTAGTCACCTAAAGTGACAAGTAAGAGCGATAAAGGCAGGTCTCATCCATCTTCAAATACTGCAGGTTTCCAGATCTCTCATCTCACTGCCACTCACTCCCTTTTTCTAATATATAACGGTGTGCTGGTTTTGGCTGGGGTAGAGTTAATTTTCTTCCCCGTGGCTGGGTTTTGGATTTGTGCTGAACACAGGGCTGATAATGTGGAGATGTTTCTGTTATTGCTGAGCAGGGCTTGCACAGAGCCAAGGCCTTTTCTGCCTTTCATACTGCCACGCTGGGGAGGAGACTGGGGGTGCCTGGGAGGGGACACAGCCAGGACAGGTGACCCAACCTGACCTTCAGACCACATGACATCATGCTCAGTATGTACAGTGGGGGAAGAGGGGGAAAGGGAGGTACATTTGGAATGATGGCACTCATCTTCCCAAGTCACTGTTAATTGTGATGGGGCCCTGCTCTCCTGGAGATGGCTGAACACCAGCCTGCCCATGGGAAGCAGTGAATTCATTCCTTGTTTTGCTTTGCTTGTGTGCACAGCTTTTGCTTTCTCTCTTTAACTGCTTTTATCTCAGTCCATGAGTTCTCTGGCTTTTAATCTTCTGATTCTCTCCCTGATCCCGCTGCCGGGGAAGTGAGTGAGCGGCTGCGTGGGGCTTGGCTGCTGCCTGGGGTGAACCCCTGACAAACTGCAGTGGTTTAAAAACTAGTTGGCTTAGTAGTACAATTAAAAACTTTTCTAAATTCCCGGGTGTGTGCAATTAGCAAGAAGCAGATCTCTAAACTGTACTTCTATTTTTACTCTGGCTTAACTAAATCTTTGTTATGAGTAGTTTGATCAAATCAGGGACATCCCTTATGTTTAGATGTTAGAGTTTACAGAATAAGTGGGAAAAGGTTGATTTACAGTTTTGTCCTTAAAAAAAAAAAATCACTCATTTCAACTTGAAAAGCATACTTACAGAGCAGAACACTAATTCAATTAACATTATTTCAAAATAAACTGAAGAATCACTGATTTACTCTGATTTCCATTCACTGATCCTTTGAGTAATGAAAGCTGCTCCTGTAAACCTTAGGCCAAAGTGAAGTTTATTTCGTTCCTGATTTACTATCAACAACTCTGACATTTGTACATATCCAGAAATGAACACAGCATCTGTGTAATTAATTGTTTTTTTCTTTTCCCCACAAATGGTGCTTTGGGACAAAGCAGAAGTGATAGGAAAACTTCATATTCAATTAAAGCATGGTGATTTACAGCAGGACTTTTGTAGAGTGTTAGCTAACTGCTTGAAAAATCAGGATGACTTCTTACTAACCTCCAAGATACAGGAAGTGAACACGTCTTCAAAACATTTCAGATTTAAATAAGCAGACTTATATGACTGAAAATGAGTGCAACAATTTGCCTCTCTTTCAGGTTTATATCCAAACAGTCTCTCCAAACTTGCCCTGCTAAGTCTTTGGTGTCAGGGCTGATTAGCAGAAAGCAGGAGATAGAGGCACTGTTCCTCCTGACATTTAGGTCAGCTCTGATACTCTCTAGTGTGTATCTAGGCCATGTCTAATTAATCCCAGAATATTCCATCACTGCTGGATTACCTCTGTCAGCTTCTCCCTCAGAAACCTGGCAGCAAAGATTTTACCTTAGGTGAAGATTTTCCCTTTTCTAAAGGCAAATGGGAGTGGTTTTATTCATTTTCTAACTACATAATGTTTATGCAACAACTTACAGAGCCCTTAGGATGTAAAGTACTTAGTAGAGGGGAATAGCTTCACTTGAAATTACTGGAATCTTGCCAGATTTAAACAGAGCTAAGATTTCAACCCCAATTGTTTTAAGGATGAAACTTACCAGCCATCTCATCTCCAAGTTTGATGCCACTTTTCAAAAGAATCACATACTTTTTGTTTTTCTAAGCCAAATGTGAATACAAAGTGCTTTATCAAACTAACATCAGAAAAGACAAAAGATCTAAAAAGCACAATAAAAATTCCACCTAAAAGCCTATTGGAGATCAGCAAAAGTTAAGGAACTAAATTGTATTTTTGCAGTTTAAACTGCAGCCTGCAGTCTGCCATGGTCATTACTAGAATTACATAAACAGCTTGCAAAGACACATAACAGCTCAGGGAGGTGCTTAAATCAAGACAAGCCAACACTGTGGAGCACTGGATATGCAACTGGTGGCCGTTGAAAAATACCCCAGAGCACTTACTGAACTAAGGATACACTGCATCCGTGTTCCGTGTATCACAATAGTGAAGCACAGAATCACAGCACTAAAACCGGAGCATTAATTAGCCATGCAAAATTTATATGCAATTATGCAAGGTGCTGGGTGTCTCCAGCAGTACCATGTTTGAATATCGAGGGTGAAGTATCTTTTGGAAGTGACTTTTGGAATCAATGCTCTGTAAACATGCATTCATCTATGCAAAAAGGCAGTTGATTTTTTCTTATACCTGATGACAAGACAACTTACTACTTGCAGAACAAGAAATACCTGTTATTGGAGATCTATTAATATGCACTTTAAAACACAGACAAAGAAAGGCCCAGGCATTTTTGCAGTGGGTGAGGTATGTTTTTTAACTCCACCCTCCACATTCTCAAATTATGTCCTTGCAATCTCCTTTAGTTAAACATCAAAAGGATTTTCACTGCATTTTGTGTAGGATTGTTGTCAAAACCTTCATTTAAATGCTTCTACTGATACCTTCAGAATTATGTAATATTAAAAATGTAAATAAGATGCAGATTTGTCACATACTCATTTTCCTTTCCTAAGTAAGTTGATTACTAAAGCAGGAAATGCTATTCATAAATGTTCATTACTAACACACTAAAAATCCATATAGCAAAGCTTTTTTTTTTTTTTTTTTTTAACGTCACTAGAAAAATAGTCAAATCAGTATCAGTCATGAGTTTTGCCTGAGTTAAGATTTACCTGCCCTTCAGATGCGCAGTTGTGGATCACTGACATACGTAGCACATGCACTTGAGAAGTCATCTTATGTTTTAGCTCATATTAGAAGCAGGAAAGCAGATTTTCTGAGATGTAGGATGAGTGCATCTGTAGCAAAAGTACAATAGGTGTATTGCAATGCACAGCCAGTGCAGTGAAAGTGCCAAATCCTGCTGTCTTGCATTTAATGTCTTAGCATGAACCTACAGATAGGTAAAAAAAAGTCATTTTGACAGGTGAAAAATGCACACCAGCTGGTGATGGGATATTAAAACCACTCCAGCTTAGTGTAAGCCCTCACGATTCACATTTCTTTTCTACCAAGGTCCCCTACTATGATTCTCATCTTTTTTGTCATGGCCCACATTTCTGCCTGTATCTAAGAGTCCTTTAAGCAAATGTGGCTCTGCCTGAATTTTGGTCATGCCGCTCAATTCAGAGCAGAAGGACGAACTAGATTTCTACTGGTGCTTTTAACTGTGATAAGCTTCCTGATGCTATGCACTAAGTAAGATACCAAAATAAGCTTGATGGTGTGGGACAGTACCATTATTGAGGGATTATAGCATCTTTGTCCCTTTGCTTCGGAGATTTACCCCTTCTTGTGCTTCATCACTCAGTTCAAACTCTGTAAAAACTGTGGTTTGGTGGTGGTAGCAAGACAAAGACTCAAAAACGCTCTCTAATCTTGTCATTCCCCATCATGTACAATGCCCACTAGGCTACTAAACTTTCACCTCCTTTTTTGTGACCAGCATCTCAAACTCATCAGCCTTAAGTAGCAGAGCAAAAGTTACAGTTGTTGGAGTTATCTATAGTCTTCACAATAGCATCTTGATGAGAGAGAGAGAGAGAGAGAGAGAAAGAATGAAAAGTGTGTTATTTGTGTGGATTCTACAGGCTCTTAACTTGGAGTGCTATTGCCCTGTATGAAGCAGAAAAACATGAAGTTGTTATTCAAAAAGTGTATCACTCATATTAATTTAAACATTCCCTACATTGAAGAATGTGGATTTTAGAGTCAGATAGGAATAATTTTCCTTGTAACACCTACAGAAGTTAATTAAACTTTGCAATCCAGACAGAGATGCACTATTAACTTAGACAAGAATGATAAATAACTTGCACTCTCTGAGAGAGTAAGTACATACAGTACATGTAAAATGCATGCTATTGTCTAAAAATGAGCTTTAAGTTTTTATGAGTGCCTGCACAACTTGCATTGTTGTTGAAAAATTAAAACAGTTCAGTGTATGCCTTGAATGCTAGAAATTGCTTCATATCATAATAGTGTCCTCTCTGACCAGTAAAAGCTTCCACCTAAAAGCTTTCACCTTCCTTTCCTTTTACTACCCTTTTGTTAGTCTGTCATCCTTTTCTCCCCCTCAAAAAAAAAAAAAAACCCCAAAAAAAAGAAAAGAAAAAGATTGTTTTATACATTCTGAATTCCTCATTAGGCTCCTGATACAAGGATTCCAGTTTCCTCATCAATTATCTGGGTACATTTAAGTGATTCTCTCTATTTAATTATCCACAATAATCGCCATTAGGAAGACAAGTGTTTCACTCTGCACTGTGGTGCATGGAGAGGACCAGCAATAGCATCAGCATTTACACTTGTTACACAGACTAAGAAAAAGCCAGACCTTTCCAAAGCTGGTGTCACAGCCTTCTCCCTGCTACTTGCAGGTGTAGGAGGAGCTTCTCACAGTGATCAAACAAGCCTCCAGCACTTTGGGTAATACCAGTCTGTTGCTGATGAAACCTGAGACCTGGTATAAAACACAAACAAAAGGCAGAATCATTCAGCAAATGGATGTCATGGTTCAAGAGCTTCCGACAGCCGAAGTCCTTAACAAATACCTGCGCCCTGCCTAAGTTTATGACGTTGAGGTTCCTCAGCTCTGCATAACAGCACATGCCTTTGTTACAACAATCCTTGTATTGTGTGCCAAAACCTGAGCTCTAAAGAACTGGCAAGAAATCAAACTGACAAATCTTCACATAGTTGTCTGAACAAACCCAACTTTCCACCAAGTCTAAGCTCTGGGGTTCTGGGGATGAGCATCCTCATGAGCTTTGAACCAAGGCTTAGGAAAAAAATAAAAAAGGTAAGATCTTCTGTTTTTCTTTTGACATAATAAAGGCCTGGTATCCATTGTTGGTTATCTCAAATCTGAAGTGCTGTCCTGTCCAACTTCTAAAAGAAGTTAAAGAACACCATTATGTAAATTGATCTGTCCAGAAATCCTTAGCAGATGCATCTGGTTTTCTTCATTCTCCTGTGATGTTTTGTTTCAAATTCAATACATTATTTTATATATCCTGCTGACAATGTTTATTTTTAAGAGCATGAAACTCTCAGTGCTTCTCTATTCTTCCTGAATGCTGACAGTGCTCTGAACATGGCACTGGCTCTCTGAAGCAAGGAAAATGAAATAGGAGTCATCTTGGAAACGGTTCTGCTTAACATCAGGACAGAGTTTACCTTGCCTTCTGGTTTTGAAATTTCAGTATGTAAAATGCAAAAAGTCCTAGGAGCTCTGCAGGCTTGGCAAGGAGTACAAAGTTTGGGTACTGTTATGCTGACCTGGTTCAGCTCTTTCTTTATCTTTCTCTATTGCCTTTTTGCTTGGTACACTGTCTATTGCATATCCTTGTCCCATGTTTGCTCAATTGCCTAGCACAGGCCAGTCCAGGCTGTTATTACAGCACCTACAGGATGGGGCATGTATTTGCAGTCTCTTAATCCTGGAAGAAGTTGAGACCTCAGGCATGCACACACAACCTACTTATCCAGGATTTCAATATGTTTTCTATAGATAAAAAAACCCTGCAGGAATTTCAAAAGGTGTATCTGTGCTAATTAGAATCCATATTATTTGCGTGCCAGAGCTTTACTCATCACCTCAAATTGCCCTCATCCACCCCAATTTTAGCATTCATATCATCCTGCTTTGTTGTGAAGACATTTGAAAATGAGTTTCAAACTCACAATCCATTTCTAAAGCAGTAATGAATCCTGTGACAATTTTTGTTTTCAATAAAACAGCTTGCATAGCAAGTCACAGCTTTTATTACTGTTAAGTTTCTTAATTCTGTAAGACTCCTGAGGCTGAAATACCTGCAGCTGTTCAGGACCATTGACTGGGTATTTAATCTCTGAGAATATAAGAACCTCTTGTGCTCCAAATTCTGCATACTGCTTTTTTGGGTAGTATTTTAATAAGCTTTCATCACTATTTTTGTCCAATCATTCTTAAGGTCCACAGGCTAGATGCTGAGTATGTATAAATCATGCAGCTTGAAATACATCAAAGAAACTATATTCATTTGTCCCAGGATTTGGCTTCTTACTTCCAGTTTTACTAGGCTTTTCTTTAACTAATCTTGTGAATTCCTTAACCACATCCACTTCCTACTGTACTCCTCTCAATCCCTTTCAATTACCTCCTTCTTTACATATAGCACCCCTCCCCCAATTATTTCCTTGTAAATCCTTTTAAATCCTAATTTTTCTTCTCCTTTTTTTTTCTTTTTCTTTTTTTAATTAGCTAATTGTTAGAAGCATTTGTAACTCTTTGAAATTGTACTTCTGAATGCATTGTGGTATGTTGACTCTGAGGGCTAAAGTTCCTAAGCAGCTTTCAGAATAATGAGATTTGTGGGCATGACTCCCTTGCACTGCAATAAAGATTTACTGTTTAGAGTTAAAAGATTTCCAAAAAATCAGTTTCTTTGTGCTGCTGGCTTGTAAACACTGTGCTTGGAGCATGGATCCTTTACAGCAGAGTTACCCTTTTCTCTTTCAAGTTACTTACTGTGCTTGAGGAGCTTGTGAACATCTACACTTAACACGCAACTTTATAACCCGAGGGTGTGTCAGCCTTAGCAGCAGCTGATACATGCTGCAGTTTTTGTCCAATTTGCCTCCACTCTGCACCTAGCATTTGTGTGCATGAAATATTTGCACTACGTATTTCTTTAACAGGCAACTCATTTTCTCTCTTTGCCTCACCACATTTCCACTGATAAGTGGCAGCAACTTGTAGATATCTCATGGAAAGTTTCGGTCCAGACTCATGTGCCACATTTCTCAAGTTAGCAATGCCCAAAATGTTAATCTAAAATGCCTGGCTTTTGCAGACAATTGTTCCTGACATTTCATAGTCCATTAAACTTTCTATTATTATTTCCCATCAAGTTTCATGACAAGTAAGCCTACCTCACATGTAGCTATTGCCTGCAGTATGCCTGACCTGGTGATTTGGGCTGTGTTTGCTGAGTCTAATCTCGGATACCTTTGTTTGCCTTGGCAGTGATGCTGTAGCACAGGTATATCAGGTGCCAAACAGGGTGAGGTGGCTTCACTAATTGCACCGGCTGGTCCTTGAGTATTTGCACTGCCTGAGGCCAGCCCGGCACTCCTCCACCACACCTGCTGCTGTGTGTGCTCTCCTTGGGTGCTATACGGGACATTTGTCAACCTGAAATCCAACTTCCTGATGCAATCCAGGATGCAGCCACATATTATTGCTTTTTTTTCTTCCTTCACCTCCCCTGGAACAATGAAACTACATCTCATCCTGCTGTTTTCTTCCAAGCTAGTCAAAGCATGTGCTGAAGTCCTTTGCATACCAAAAATGCATATTGTGCTACTGCTTCCTCAAGATATCACCAGATTTTGAGTGCCATGGTTTTGCCCCATCAGCAGCTTTTTGGTTAGCTGATGCCATTAATCATGAGCTATGGGAAACATAATTACACAGAATTAGGCAGGTCTCCTGGAAGGGAGGGAAGGGGAGGAGAAGAAGAAGGAAAGAAAAAGCTGTCTAGTACATGTATAGGTTTTCACACATGGCCTCATTTGCCTTCCACTTTCCTCAGGAATTATGTGATAGTAATTTTATGATGACCCTGTTATCACAAAGTTATACATATACCTAAGTAATTTGATAACCAAGGTACTAAGGCTTGTGCTGTCTGTCATGCTGCCCAAAGCTGCCTAAGTATATTGACTTTTCCATAATTAAAACAGCAATAACCATTCATTGGAATTAACTGTTTGCTGAAGAAAAACATAACCAGAACTATTAGCTGCAGACTTTTACAGACCCTGGAAAATGTTAAGGTTACAAGAGTAACATGCATAGACATGAAAAGCTGAAAGACAGGTAGAAAGGTAAAGAATATTTAAAAAGTGAAGAACTGTTGAGTATTTCCACACACTAAAGTGTTCAGAAGGCTTCATTCTTAATCTATTCCTTGTACCAACTTTGCTTTTATACTTATTTTTTTAATCCTTTACATTTTACTAATACAACTGCCACACCAAGCATTTCTAGGTATTTTAAAATGTTTTCATTTTGAAAAAAAAAAAAAAGTCTCCCGCATTCAGAATCTGCTCCTTGCTTAGCACGCACTGAGAGTAGAGAAGGTTGCAGTACCCAGGATGTGTTTGAATCCTCAATACATATTCCCATCCAGCACATTTTAGCTTATCCCCATTAAATACAGAGGGTTTGGGGAGGGGTGGTGGTGGCATCTTTTTTTTTTTGCTTCATTTTGCTGCCCAGTGATGTGACGTGGCATGGCTGCTTTAGAGGAGGCAAAGGAAAGGCAGCCAGAGTCAGGCTTTTGGTCCTTGGCCAGCACAGTGTTTGCATCCAGTGAGCCGGGCTGCCTTTGCTGCTGTGTATTAACCCCAACAGCCTTAATAGACCTTTCCTTGGGGAAAAAATGCTTCCCAACACACTTGTTGTCAGGCATAGTTTTTACAGGTTTAAGGAAGCATTACACAAATGCTTTACGCATGCAAGAGTGAACTCCTGCAATCATATACAGCCTCAAGCATGAAAGGATGCTTCAAGAACTGTAATTCTTGAAAAAGCTTTCCACTCAGAAGATGATCCTGCCTGGATCTGGTAAACTGATCCAATGGTTCCTACAACTCCAGGATGTCACAAGTGGTGGGACCAAGCTGTGTCTGAGAACCCCAGACCTGTTACTGTAAAAAGCACTCCTGAAAGCAGTGCGCTGTGTTTTATAGCTGCTCGGCCAAGTGCTGGAGTGGGACAGACAGGGCAGAAAAGAAGCCAAAGGCACGGTATTTTTTCCTTTTTGTGCCAGCTCTTGCAGCTTTGGGGCTTTTCCCATAAGACCTCAGTCCTTACACCCTTGTAAATAAATTCTAGCTGTGACAACTGAAGAAAATCACAATCTTCCCATCCTTGCTCCCCAAGCCCTGTCACCCTCCAATCCCCCCCAAAACCATGCAAAGTGCTTAAATTGAACTAAAGTCAATAAAAACACATTAAAGGTATGTTTCATTAGATAAACTGGAAATTTTGTATGCTTGCCTTTGGCAAACTATTTTGTCTTTCCAGCTTCAGACTTGTGCCTTTTCCTCTGTCTTTGAGGATAAAGTTTCCCAGGGTTTCTAAAGGACTCCAGTGACCTTTTCTGGACTCAGCTGGCTTTTTCAGCAGGCAACACTTCTGTTGCCATGGCAGTGGGAGCCAGGGCCCCAGCTCCAGCCAAAAGGGTTGGGGGATTTCTTCTGAGGCATCATTGTCACAAGTAATAGAGCAATTAGGTGAGAATATATAGATGCTTCCTGGTTTATCTGACATGGCGCATTTTGCTACAGATAGGTAGCAAATATCATTTATGGAGCAAATTACTTCTTTGTGAATTTTGTCATTCAAAAGGTCCACTTCAGGAGCTCTTCCATAGTTAACTTCACTGTAGCCTGCAAACATGTGCTTCAAAACAGTGGTATAGTCTGCAAGGGGAGTTACAGCAGCTCCATCTTTTTGGGAAGAAGCCAAGTGCCAATAGGCATTCTCCTTGTAAACCATATTTCATTAAGAACTAGCAGATTTCTTGCCCCCTCCACATGAGCAGCTGCTGTTCAGTCAGTCACAAACCATCCAGCACTTCAGAGCCACAGAACTTTCACTGGGGTTTGGCTTTGCAGATGGGAACATCTCCATGCAGGCTCATAACTGACCCTTGCACACAGCTGTCACCACTACAATCAATGTAATGTTTGAGAGAGAGAGGCCTGCAATACAGTTTTGTGACCAGATGCACTCTAATGACAGCAGTACAAAATTCCCTTGTGCCAGTTCACTCAGCTCACAGGACACAGAAGGACCAAGAGTCTGCCCCAGGGCTATGCACTGACTGGGCTCTTCCTAGCCCTTCTTTGCTCTCTGCTGATATTTCCCCTCACTTCTCCATATCTTTGGAAAAATAAGTATTTCTTGTTTCTTTTTCCCCTGTCCAATCAACTGATGAGATCATGTGTTTGGGTTCTTTGTTGTTGGGTATTTTTTGTTGTTATTGTTGTTTTGGGTTTTTTCAAGAAAACCAGAGAAAAGAGGGGGGCCAAGATCTATTCTCATTAAAAATGTTCTTGTTTGGTGAATGTTAGAAAATGGTGTAAGACCACTAAACTAACAAACAGGTTAGGTTTTGTACACTGCTTAAAAGTAGAACATTCATGAGCTTCTGTTGATTCCCTCCAGAAAAGCAAATAAAGTCTATGATCTATTAAAAAAAAAATCTAAAAAACATCCACAAGAAGCTAAACACGCCTTTCATGCCACATGGTATAAAAACTCAGACCTGAATCACTACTACTTTTCACAGAAAATAAATTCAAAGATGCCAGACAAAGTCTAATCCTTTTACTTACAGAAAACTACTTAGCATACAAATAAAACCTGAGTTATAAAAAAGAAGTAATCTTTAAATGCATACACAAACTGCTGTTAAATAGCCTGTAAATTGCTGCTCTTCTGGGCAGAGTAAATATTTTGTGATATACTGTTGTCTCTTCATCTGAAATGCAAACTGTTTTCTTTATTACTGATATAATAATGCTTTTGTAAAAGATGAGCAGCAATATTTGTATATGCCACCACTGTGCTCAGACACCAAGTAAAGAATATTCCAGCAGGCAAAAAATAGAAAAATATTTAGTTCCCCTTCTTCAAACATGTGCTTTAGAAGGGAAATAGTTTTGTTTGATGGAAGCTCTCAGGGGAACTGGAAACGTCAGAGACCTTATTCATGGCTAGACTTTCCTTAATTTCATCACATATGCATTGACAAGATTGTTCTGAGAATCACCACAGCTCCAACCTTTAGGTGTAAGCTAGCTGAAAATGCCTCAGTAATGGGTCAGGTGAAGATCTAATGCAAGAGAAAGGATTTTTTCCCATGGAACAGAAGTTCAGTGATATTTGCTATACCAAAAGTACCTAGCACACAGGACATGAAATTTATTGTTGTTGCTTTTCATTTACTGGAAATTAGAACGTGGCAGCTCCTAAACCAACCTACATATTTCTTAACAGAAAAGCTATGTCTCCCCACCTTCCCCTCCCACAAGCTGCAATCTCAGAAAGAGTTAAATAGACAGTCCTTGCCCTCTGGTCTACAACTGCAAATAACTTCATGAGCTCCATTCTGATACTCACACTTGGCTTGCAAACATCAAGAAGTTTAATCACTGACCTGATTTTGGTTGATGTGGTCTCGTGTCAGCTGTGTATCCCAGTCTTTGGAGAATCAGGCTCATACCTTCTTAAAAAGCTGCAAATGCAGGTTTCTTGTCATGAAAATGGAGAAGACACAGCTGGTCACTATGGAGGAGGTACAAACAAGAGCCCAAGTGAAACAGCTAAAAAAACACCAACCCTGAGCACGTACCTGTAAAGGCTTTATATAATCTTTGACATGGTCTGTTGCTGTGTGGGATTGATGAGGAGCTGGCAGTTCCCGCACCTGACTGCAATCTCCTGTGCTGGTGGTGCCAGCATGGACCCTCCTGGGTCACCTCAAGTATGTGGGGTGGCCTAAGGAGGCACTTCAGGGGGATGTCCAATGATGACTCGTTTCCTGCTCTCCATCGGAGCTCTGGGAAGCACCAAGGAGATGACAAAAACCAAGTAATCCAGGTAGAGTGCACATCTTCTCCTCGAGTTCAGGCAGTAGCTACAGAGCCAACCTTTGTTGCCAAGGGCTGTGAGGGATTAGTTTGCACGTGCTACCAGTGGGGTTAGTCCCCCCAGCCGCATTTTCTGAACTCTTCCCACTTCTCTGTCTGTTAGGAGACACTGTGAGTTACTTATCAGTTTTACTTCTCCCTGCCAAAATAAAAGTTTACCCTGGCATTGCCTTGAAGTAGAAGCTTATCAGTTCTAAATCACGAGGTATGTTTAATTAAAACAGTGAATGTCGCTTGAGAATCACTCAGGCAGAAGAAAAAAAACAGTATTAAAAACCTCCGTGTTTTTTCCCTTCATCTTAAAAGCAAAAAAAAAAAAAAGAGCTAATTAGAGTAATCATCCAAATACAAACATCCCACCAGACACCCTCTCCTGCATCTACTCACCAAGGCTTCCATCTGAAGAAGTCACTACAATTTCCCTTCAAAAATCAGAGGGGAGATACTGGTGCTGACCAGGAGTGCAGACACATCTCCTTCCCACCTGGCTGGGGCAGCGTGTTGTCCAGACCTCAAAGAATTCCCATTGTGCAGACAGGCAACACTCCTCCAACTGGTGTGGAGAATTACCAGTTGGGGAATGAGGGATGTAAGCACCACCACTGAGCAGCTCAAGTACAGAGCTATTGTCCAAGCTGGCTGTGCACAGGCTTTTCATGATTGGAATTCAAGGGCAGCTGCCCTATGCAAGCCCTAAGGTGGAGCTGTGTCTGTAGGCTGAGATCTTGTCACTGACCACCTCTGTCAGAGAGCTCTGCTACCTCTGCAAGGAGCTGCCCAGGCAGCAGGATCACAAACTGCTCTCACCCTTCCCCATCCACAGACATTGTAGAGGAAGGAGGGAGGCCAGGAGGTAGGAGCCAGGCTTTGATTCTCTCCTTCTTGACTAGCAGGAACACACGGCAGCATCTCAGCCTTGAAGTAAAAGTCAAAGCAGAAACTTGCCCAGTCTCCCTGTCCCTCTTCCCAAGCTGAGAAGCTGCATTTGGAGTTGATAAACATGCTCCAGTAACCATTGTGTAACTCTTGTCTCTCACTGGTTTTTGCAACCAGGGACAGGACATTATGATCTATTCTCTTAAAAGCACCGTTCCGTTCCGTTCCGTTCCTTTCCTTTCCTTTCCTTTCCTCCCCTTCTCTCTTCTCTTCTCCCTGCAACAAGTCTTACTACTCTCCTAATACACCTGTACCTGCAAGAGCTCTTTAAAGCTTTTTCCTTGAAGGTTTGCACCTGATGTTATCAAAGGTAATTAGATAATTGACACACAATTCACAGAAGGCTCTCTGGTTTCTTTATACATGGTATTTTCCTTGGGCTGTGAACTTTAAATGATGCAAATGGGAAAACTCTCTGTTGTTTTATGGCTTTTAACTTTAGGCTACATTAAAACTAATGCCTAATTGATCTTGATGTATCTAAAGCACTTCATTGTTCTTTTAATAATAATTCTTCTTCGTTCCTAGTTGTTCTCTTGCCAAGGGTCATGCCTGTAATGTTAATCACTCCAGTCTCTTTAGGGACTTGATGGAAGTTTTTGTTATTCTCAAATCCCCCTGACTTGTAATTTGTTTTGTTGTTATAATCACCATTTCAGCGGGAAGGTATTTACCAAGGTTTGTTCAGTAGAATGGCCTGTAAAAAATTAGTCCCAAACAGTTTAAGAGGAAAGGTTAAGTAGAAAGTAACAATTTTTTTTTCCTGATTGGGCTGTCTTCAGTTTGCATTTGACTACAGTATCCTTTTAAGCTCTCTAGACAAGGAGGAGTCACATTTTCAATGCATGCTTATAGTTCTCTTAGCTTTGATGTTCAGAGGTCTTTGGAAGCAATGCTCACTTTAACTGCTCCCTCAGAAGCAAATAAAAATTAGATTGTGTCCACTTAAATCCTACCACAACTCTGCCATATGCAGTAGATATCAGGGATGGATTTAATCAACTAATTTAGATTAGAAGGTTTTAGGATAGATGTACAGCACTGAGGAACTGAAGTGTATGGGTATGCATAAAATTAAGTTATAGGACGTAGAGAGAAAGAGATTTAAAAAAAGAAAAATAATTCCTTTAAAGATAAATAATATGTAATAATCAATTCTTTCTTCCTTAGTCTTTGAAGATGATTGATTGACTAATCCTGTTCTTCTATATGACTCTTAAACTTCTGCAGTTAATCCTCTTTATGAAGATGATGTATTTTATGTCTTATCAGTTGTAGGTAGAAGAAGGACTAGTGGTGCTAGGAATTTCTAGGGTTTTTTGTTGTTGCTTTGTTGGTGGTTTTCTTTTGGTGTGGAAGTGGGACAAATAAATCTTGACTTCCATAACTTTTTACTGAAATCAAGTCCTCACAAACTTTTTCAATGCTTCCTTACTTGTCACTATTATGTGTGTACAACGGTTTTGTCCTCACTTCTTTATTTCTCTTATTTAGGTGGCCATTCAAGACAAGATTTACAGTATTGCCAGAGCTAACAGTGCTCTTTGTTAAAGAAGAGGACTTTGTTTTCTCTCTCTGTTGATATTACACGGTTGGCATGGCCGGAGCTGCAGGAATGGGAGCGGCCGTATGGCCCTGGGCAGCCCTGCAGCTGGTTGGGCTTGTCTGGTTCTTTACCCGCCCGACACAGCAGGTTATTTTAGCAGCAGGAGATGTACAACAAACTGCAAATTTTATGCTGTAGCTTCTGAGAGGTATTTATTCATTCAGATGATGGTAATTTTTTTGAAACTGCTGTTTAGCAATCTTTTACTTTGTATCCTGTAACATAATAATCCAAATATAAAATAGGACAGGTGTATAATTTTTATTCCATAGTTCAGCTTCTTAATTACAATCCAGAAATGTACAGGCACGTGCTCTCTGTAAATCCTTTAAGCATGTCCTGAAAACATTATTTTAATGCATCAGTAAGTTGGTCAAAGTTTCTACAGCTGTTGTTTAGTAACATCTAAGCCAACTATCTCAGACTAGTCAGCACAGAAGTGTATGTTTTCATTTTACTTATTATAATGTATATATTACTAATTGTAGCCTATTGTATAATACTTCAAATGCACACACCTGAAAATATTTTCCCCATTTTTTTAGAGAGCTATATTTCCTAAATCACAATAACCAAATAATTTGACCTTGATTCACAGAAAATTAGACAACTCCATCTTACTTGTTGATTGATCTCTACTAGCTGCCTATCAGCTCAGCTCATTACTGGCTGTCTTGTCTACTGGGACACTGGACAGGGATTACACAAAGTTGTCTCCAGTTCTTCTTGGCCCTTTACATATAGTTTATAATAGTTGAATTGCCAGGAAATGTTTCGTCCTGAATGTTGTTTAACAGCAAGTGAAGGCTGTAATTCCAGACTCTCAGAAAAGTGAGAGAAATGGATATTTTGCAGGATACCTGCAGGAAAGTGTGTTTATTCACAGAGATGCCTGGAAAATACTCTGATCATCAGAAAGACTAGTTGATAAGTAGAAGCATCTCAGAGGCTCAGAAGGGACCACATACTTCTATTTTGCTACCTAGTGGTAACCATGTGTGTGTGTGTAGACGGGACTGCTGTTGAGAGATGTGCAATGAACTACATTACCTGGAGAGCTGGGCAATACCAAGCTACTTCAACCAACAGAGTTTGAGGTGGAAAACTGCAGGTCAGGCCAAAGTTGGAAGGAATGTACCCGTTGCCAGGATAACAACTGTGCAGAACAATCTCCAACCCCAAAGAAAAGGTTTATATAGCCATGATACAGATTTATATGAAAAACTGGCAGCAGAGGCCTGATGCATCATTATCCTTCCAGGTGTAAATTACCATGATATGTTTTGATGTAGAGCAGTAGCTGCAGTTTGGAGGCTGATATGACAAGAATAAAGGAAAACAAACTTTAGAATCATAGAGTGGTTTGGGTTGGAAGGGACCTCAAAGATCATCTCATTCCAACTGCCCTGCTGTGTACAGGGACACCTTCCATTAGATCAGGTTGTTCAAGCCCCATCCAACCTGGCCTTCAACACTTCCAGGGACGGAGCATCCCAATTTCTCTGGGCAACCCATTCCAGTACCTCATCATCCTCACAGTAAAGAATTTAGCCTTCTCTTTCCTAGGCTGGACAATCCCAATTTTCTCAGCCTTTCCTCATGGGAGAGGTGTTCCATCCCTCTAATTAACTTGGTGACCCTGCTCTGCACTTGCTCCAACAGATCCATGTCCTCCCTCTGCTGGGGACCCCACAGCTGGATGCAGCACTGCAGGTGGGGACTTGCCAGAGCAGAGAGGCAGAATCCCCTCCCTCATCCTGCTGGCCACACTGCTTCATCTGCAGCCCAGGACACTATCGGCTTTCAGTGCGCATGGCCAGATCATGTCCATTTAGGGGATCTTATTTTTCTTTTGTATGAAATTCCTGTTCCTTGGCTGATAATTCTTTGGACAGAGCATTTGTACAGCCTTTACACTGGTACTGTGATTGCCTAGGAACTTCTTGAGTGAAGGGACTGGGTACAACTTTTATCCGTATGTTCTGGTTACAAATAAATGATTCCAGAGGTCCATAAAGGCATACAAGAAACCTTTTCCTTCGAGTAGGAAGGAAGAGGTGATATTTTACTGCCATCTCTGCAAATGTTGCTTTGATAATGGGAATCATTATAAATATTGATTTTGCTGATATGCTGGGGAATAAACTAGAACCCTATACATCTGTAAGCAAGAGGCTGCTGCACATTGGACAATCTCTCTCTTCTTGTAAATAAAGCCCCTCTGACTCTTTGCAGCTTGACTAGAGGTTAACCTGTATCATGTACTCATCACAGATTACACATCTACTTCAGATTTGGAATAATGCCTTCAGTTAAGGTTGTTATAACCCCTTGGTGGCTTATACAAACCACTTTTTAAAATAATTCTACTCAGTTTCTTTATCTATGTTAGCTCGATAGGGAAAATCAAAACTTAAAAACGTGAAGTCAAGAAGTTCAGCTGCTTCTAAACATTTGTACAAAGTATATCCACTGAATAAGATGCTTCCTGTTCTTACATACTCCCCTTTCTGAGCAGCACTGAATTTTGAAAATGGATGAGAAACTAGGTCACCAATGCAATTTTTTCCCTCAAAGATGTTTGTCTATCTATGCTATGAGCTGTAACTCTTCCATGGACAAAAGCTGTAGTGAGATTGGCCCATAACAACAGAACTTGTCCCTTCTTCTCAGGTGCCTTTCTCCTCCCCATCCCTCTGCCAGAACAAGCCAGGTATCCCAAGGCAAGACCTTGGCTTGTGGCTCTGAGTCAAGATCAAAGCAGCTTTACTTGCTCTTATCTTGAGGAAGGGATCTGCAACAGCAGAAACACCTCTGGCACAGACCAGAAAGGTGGGAAGAAAGAGGATGAGGATTCTGGCAGAATCTGGCAGATAGGGAGTCAGCAGAAGGAAAGAAACACCAAATAGGAAAAAAAAAAACACCATAAAATAACTGAAATGCCTAAAAGATGTGAATGCTGCAAGGAGCCATGAAGGCAGACGCACAATGTTCTTTTTTTTTTTAAAGAGCTGTATGTGATGTCCAAAGAGAACACTTGTTATCTTGATCTGCAAGGGGAGTAGGCAGAGCTACTTCACACCGATCCAAGTTAACATTTCCTAGGAAAATTTAGCTAAACACTTCTTTCAAAAAAGCCTGAGATAGAGAGAAATATTAAACTGAGGTACAACAGGGGACCATAATGTTCTGCTTCTACATACTATCCAAAAAGTATCCTCAGGAACACACACTCATACCTTTGGTGGAAAACTCAGAACAAGCTTGGGGTCCAGCAAAGCTTTTCTCTGTTGGGATCACATATTTCACGATCAATACATTTCAGATTAGGCAGTTCTCTTTATTATAAATTTAAGTCCGTGCAAGAGGACTTGATTGCCTCTCAATTCCTGAATACTGGTGATGGAAATAAACATGCAAGACCTGCTATGAAGAGGTACCCAAAATTATCAGTGGCCGACCCTTGTAGGTCATACTTCCTTCATATGTGGAATTAAACTCGATTCCTACTTTTTCCCTTTTACCACCTATTTCCTCCTTCCTCTCTCAATTAAACTGCCAAGTCCTAATCTCACCATTTAGCCTTTCACCTCCCTGAAAGCTCACAATTCTTGATCTTCTTAATCTAGGATCATTACCATCAATCACTCCTTTAGGCAAGTGAAATCTTTTTTCACAGAGGGATGCCAGAGGCCTACAGATCTTTTGGGCTGATAATATTGTTTTAGTTCTGGTGCCAGTTGGGGTTTTTGACTAAACTGTGCCTAGTGGTATCTACTGCCAATTAGATGCTCCAGAGTGATCAACAGAAATTTGCTTGGACTGTGGTTCCTTCCAGGTTGGGTCATTTACTGGGAGAGATGAAGGATTAACTTAATTAAATCAACTAATACTTTGACAGTATTAGGGATCCCACTAAGATTAAGGAGGACTAAGGCTAATGAGGACCAAGTTTTCCTTTCCTATGTCTTAGTATGTTTAAGATAGTACCACTCACCAGACTTGCCTCACTGCAGCTCCCCTCACATTCTGTACACTGTCCACGATATCTATCTCAATGTCTTATTCATCTGCTTCTCTAAAATGGATCATTCCGAGTTTTTCTACATCTTTTACTGAGTGCAAGCTTTTCTGCTGGCCCACTTTGCAAGGCTCCTTCTCATTCGTCTATTCTGTGAAGCTGGGCACTTACCAAAGTGGCTGCACAAAATATACAAACTTCTCTTTGTGTATAATTAATCTGCTGGACAGTGCAGTGGTAAACACATTTTTAGGTAACCACAAATTATTATTGTTTTAACCCACATCCTCTTTGTTCCCCTGTTATCTGCATTGTTTTCATAAGGCCCACTAAAGCACCTACTGCACTGCCAGGTAGTGTAAAAAAAGAACAAAATACTAAAATAACAGGAACCTTATAAATAAGGAAGACTTTAAAGTATACCAGACGGCAATTTTTGAATGCAATTTTTTCAGGTGCTCTTCCTATATTTTTTCCCTCTGGCACCATGCTGTCCAACTGCTAGTAACACCAGTTTCAAAAGTCCTGCCCCAGGAGTAGTACTGCTGATATTAAGGATACACTGAAAGAACAGAAAACCACTGCACAGAGCAAATGTATTTTCTGAATGCTGCTGAAGGTTTGAAAATGTGATGCATTTCTCCGAACATCTCTAGCTAAACTTTCTCATTATTTGTTTTTACCTATGTTTCTTACCTTTTAGAGGTATTTTTCATATGTTCGGATTCCCTTAAATCCAGTGCATTCAGAATTATAACAAGGAAATATGAGGAGAGAAATATTTCAGACCTAAGAACAGATTAATGTATTACATGTGGTTAAAACCTCCCAACCTGTCAGTAACTAACTGCACAAATTCACTATATTTTTTTAAAAATTAAAAATCTTAGATAGAAAGCACTAGACACTAAAGATTTAATAACTCTATTACTTATTCATTGAAAATTTTCCAGTCAAAAGATACTATTTTAGCACAAGTTTAGTAAAATCTCTTGGTACACCAGACATAACAGGTATTTTTCTTTGGGTTTTTTTGTTACCTTTTGGTTTATATTTCCTAATTTTTAAAGGCTTTTCAAAACTTTCAGACAGAGCAAGATCCTGAAAATGTTATGTAAAAGCACTCTTGGACCCTTGTGCTCTTTCTAAGAGGATATGGAACAGATTTGGAAGGGGGTTAAACAAAGGGATAAATGAACATTATAATACTAATACCAGCTATTAAAAAGTTACTTCTGGTCAGCTTGCTTTGTTTTCAAGGGCTTTAACATTATATCTCTAACAACCCTGATGGATCAAAAAAGAAAAACAAAACCACTATCATATTCTTTTTTTTCTTAGCGTATGTGCTATGTTCTCTTGAAATGCACTGGGTTAACAGCATTACAGATGCTCTTTAAATAGCAAGTGGATGCACCCCTGGCATCAGCCACACCGAAAGCTTTTCTAAAATTCTCCTTCCTAAAATGCTCCATCTCCAATCCACCTAGGTAGGCTAAAGGGTGCCCCTCACTCAGTCCCTTGCAGAAGTTATCAGTAAAAATGCAAATGAATTGTGATTTTTTTTTTTTTTGGTTAAACAAAGGTAACATCCACTCCTTGCAGAAGTGCAATCTACCTAATCAATTTGGCCAAGCTATTAATACACATTTCTTCTACGATCCTCTGTGGCATAAGACTTCACTAAGGTCACTGAAGACACTGATGCCTGGTAAATTGCCGCTAATCAAAGGTTGTCAAGTGCTTGTCAGCT
>WEIT01016026.1:44602-58477 GCA_013389985.1 Dryoscopus gambensis | reverse complement strand
AGACCATTTATTCATGTGGATAACACTCAGGAGTAATGCATTATATCATTAAAATATCCATACTGTTGCAGAAACATTTGTTCTAAAGCAATCTCATTTTTCTGAAATAAGACTCTGGCCAATGAAAAGTGAAGTCTTGTCATGTCTCTGCAACAAGACTGCTCTCCCGCATATGAAAGGCTTTGTTTCCCAGCTCCTCCTCTCTCCTTTGAGCCCTGTCCCCCAAGGGCTCTGTTTAGCTTAGATTCTGGAATATATGCAGAGAAAGATGTGTGATTTTAGAGTTATAACTGCACTTAGAGTTAATTTCAGTTGTTCCAGTTGCTCTCTCCAGTTGTAGTAGTTTGCTGGCCAAAAGAAAAAAAAAAGGTTAAATAACTAAATGGAAAACGTTTTGGGTAGATGCTATTGAACTCCTAAAGACACAAAGATCTTTTCAGACATCTTAATTAAAGCCATAAAATAATTAATTGAAAAAACTGAAGCAAGTCATTAATTGGGGAAATCAGTATAGCTCCACTGAAATGATGAGCCCACAGCAGTTAATGCCACATGTGCACTACACTTAAATTATGTGCAGAACTACCTGGTATTTTAAAAAAATTCTGTGAAGAAATTTCATAACCTTTTGAAGAAACCTGTGTTAGAGTTAAATGCTCCTGGAGAAATATGAGAGGAAGATACATCTCTCCAACCTATCAAATTGCAGAAGTTTATTGGGTGCAGGAAGAATTAAAGAAATTCTGAATGATGAATTAGTAATGAAATACTCTTATCAGTGGAAACCTTTGGAGAACACCCAAGACAGACTTTAACTGAAAGGAAGAGATGATCATTTATTATTAATAAAACTTTTGTTGAAGGAGTCCTCTGCAAGGACTGTTCTCTTTCCCCACAACACCTGACTACTGGATTGCTTTCCAATAGTCCAAGTCAAAATGGATTGCTTTCTGACAAGGACTGCTAGAGTTTACAATTTGTGATCAGCTACAAGTAAGTGGAAGGCTTCCTTTGGCAGTGTAAGGTGCTGTGCAGTATGACTCAACAAGGGCTGTACAAGGCATAGAATTTCTTTGCCCTAACAGCAGGCTAGTTCCCATCAGACATCTCAAAATTAGACCACTGAGATGCAGTCAGACACTGAACAATATAACCCTACCCATCTGTTCCGGTTTAGTAATCTTCCTTTGCCTCTCTATTTTGGGCATACAGTGTTGCTTCCAGGACTGACAGTTTGGGGCCAGTTACAATCAGCAGCTTGAGGGCTGCATTTATATTTGAGGCAGCCATTTTCTTCTTTTCTCAAACCCTCTTTCCTCATGATCAGGCTGCAAATAAATGATCCTGCGAGCGCCCTGTCTGGGAAAGCTGACAGCTTGCAGTGGCTAGACTGGCTCTTTGTACTGACAGCTAAACAAACCTGAAGTATCCTCATACCGTAAACCTTACTGCTTCTGTTCCCCAGCACACCATATCTTCAAATTAAATTTAAACAATACCTAAACAAGCTCACTTATTTTAATATCATAAAATGGGAACTCTATGGACACATCCTTTTAAATTATTTGAAAGATCTCTTCAATAACTTGCAGCAATTGCTCAATATATTGGAAATGTCACAATTTCCCAAGTGCATGCATCCTGAATGCTACAGGACCTCATTCTCCTCGTAAAACTTTCATATGACCGGCAACTACAAGATGCTGCCATAAAATAGCACACTGGTACTAGAACCAACCTCTGGGTGCAATCAATGCTCTTTGTGCATAAGCGGAGCTTAAGGAGAAATAAACAAAACACAGTCACTCCACTCCCTTAAAACAGGGTAGATTGCACATCAGTATTTGGTTAGTCAGCCACCTCACCAGTAATCAAAATAAGCAACTTAACTACAAATGTTATTTTTGGAACCTGAAAGGAGTTACAGCACAGAGGATGTGATCTATCTGCATTTATGGTGCTTTCATCTGTGAATTCATCTTGCAAGCAAAAGCCACAGATTTACTTGATATAAATTTATACTCACTCTTACCTTGAACAATCTCAAAGTTATTAGTCATGTTCCACTGAGAAGAACCATAGACACCCTTCCTAAGATGTTTTAGAGGCCTCTCTCTCCGACAGCTTGATGGGTCTGAGGGACCCATCATGATCATCAGTGTGATGGAAGTCTGTGATACCTGAATGGTACCTGTGCCTAAAGTAACAAAATATTGTAATGCATGACTTGCTTGCGCTTCTCGTTTCCTCCCTCATGACATCTGCAATACCATTCACTTGCACACTCTGGAAAGTTCACATGATTTCCATCACAGATTTCAAAAACTCCGAAACCACCCAACTGATTTCCTGTCATTTTTTCTCTCCCCTCCTATGTGTCAAGAGCAATGCAAGATCCTTTAAGCTGCACTGCAGGGAGTCAACATGCTTTTAGGTGATGGCAGCATACCAGTATTAATTTGACTAACCTAGTTCAGCATGCAGTATGCAATTATTTCCCACTCTCCTCCTGATTTTTTCCCCAGCCTATTTTCAATTTAATTTATATGTTGGTAAGGATTCTACCTTTAGAACAGATTGCTAGTCCACAAGCCTTCCATTATGCTGCAGCTTCTGCTGTTATATCTGTCACTAAAAAAAAATCTCACCTTGTGTGACAATGGGATTTGAATCACAGTTGCTAAATATTTCATATATAGAAATTTGATTGCTTTGCTTTATTTCTCCTGAAGGGGGGGAAATGTGAGGGCAAAACCATACAGTTTATTTCATGCTTCACTACAGTGTAATTCTAGACCCTAAGATTTCTACCATTCCTATTTTGGTAATGAATGGAATGTAAAAGGAAGGTATTTAAAATTAATTGCAGCAGTTCCGAGGGTTAAACCTGCTTAACCCAACCTTTTATTAAGAGAATGTCAACAGAGCATATATCTTGTCTTGGGAGTGCTGGGACATCATTATTCTTCTACCAGCATGTTTAATTCTAAACCCTGGGATTTCTTCAGGTTCCTGTAGGTGTCACGCACACCATAAACCCATCCCAAATTATAGCGTCTGTTCTGAGCTACTCACTACAGCAGGATTTGACCTGAGAAACTCTAGAGTTTTGTTTTACTTTATTAACTTGGAGTACTTTTAAACAAAGTTTTTCCCTTGACCAGCAAGGGAATTTTCAGCCTGAAGTTCTCAGCAGCATCCGGTGAGGCTCTTGGCCAAGTTCTCAGATACTGTATATCCACAAGGACAGCCTGCTGGCTCTTGCTGTGGCATTTTCTTAATCCTCAGAACAGATTTCCTGGATCTAGGAAATTTAATTCCTGACTCCTTTGACCCAGATGCTGGCGGAAATGTAGTCTGCAGTCTGTACGTAAATAGGTGTGTTCATTTTTTCTTTTTTTTTTTCCTTCTAGGAACTGGCCTTGCTGTTAAATTTTTCTAAAACAGTCATATTAATATGTTCAAAAATCCACTGTTGAGTTTCAGATAAAGGATCACATCTGTTCATGAAAATCTTCTTCTCAGCTGGGTTGCAATCTATGCAGCTGCTGCTTACCGGATGGAACAAAGTTTTGTCCTACAGGAATGAAAAAAAAAATAGAATTAAGTAGCAAATGCCAAATCATTGGAAGTGTTCTCATTTTACAGAACATGGATTAACACAGCCCTGTTTGAAATGATTTTGTGGTCTCTGTGCACTAACCCTGTGTAATAACTAAAGCTATTATTAGAAAGCTGTAGAGAATGGAGTATTTTCTTCCCTTGGGCTGTTATCCTTTAAGAAAGTGGGGATTCAAGAAAGAGGGAGACATCATCTGGTCTTTGACTAATAACAGCATAATATAATGAAAAAATAGAATATCTTTTAATATCTTTGCATACCATGTATTTGCTTGGAGCCCATTTAAATGTCTGAACCTGGAAATGTTCATTTTTTGGGGTTTTTTTAGAGAAGTCTTGTTCATGACAGTGTTGTGTTTCTTGGCTGTGTTTCTTGGCTTTTTGGGGGAGCTGTAAAGTCTTCAACTTGGTGAAGATGTTAAAAATGAATTATTAACTGAAGTGGTGGATAGATTGACACAGGACTGATGTTCTCATCCCATTCAATGCAGACTTTGCCTGTGGCCTCGCTAAGATCAGCCATTGAAATATGCTCTTTCTCCTACTAAGATGGAAATCCTAACACTGACTTAGCTCCATATGGAGATTTTGGGAGGGTAAGCATGGATTAAGTTGCTTTAAAAAGCATATTTACGATGATTAGTTTTATTAATTTTACTTCACAAAACTGGAGTGATTATTAAGTAACCTGACTGTGAATCTTTGTTAAAGCAGAAACTACTCAGTTGAGCAGCTGGTATGTGTGAGTTGGGTAGTTTCAATACACTTAGTTCATGTAGGCAAGTGTTTTGAGAAAGACAGATGTGGGAGTCATTAGATGGTTTGAAAGTTTCCAGGAACTATACTGCATCTGTTGAAATAAATTTCAGATTACTCTTGGTAAACCACATTCAGGCTTTTCCCCTCCATGCCAATGATGCCCTGCCAGTATTTTAATACTAATCCAGGATGTGCCTGCTTGCCCAGGTGAGAGGGGAAAAAAAAATTTACTTGTCAAATTGCAATTGATTAAAAACTCACACAAGTACTCCGGGTGCTGAGCAACAATTTTACTAAAAATACCCCAAATTAAAAACAAACAAACAAACAAACAGAAACAGCAGCTATTTAAAACCACTTTGAAAAATTAAGGGATTTTTTTTAAATTTAGGAAAGATGAAATTCACTGATTTGTGGTTTGTGAAAAAATGGTAAAGTGCAATGCCTCTTTTTAAAATTAATATACGCAATAAAGAACAAAGTCAAAAGTATGCCGTGCTCTGGCTGAGGGGGATGGTGTTACATCTGCCTTTCACACTGTGTTTTACCTACAGCACCAGCCTTTCCCCAAAACCAGTGGATGAACACACAACCCCCCATCAACTGAAATTCAGAGGGATGCCATCAAAGCTGACAGGACCAAACCAAATGAGTAGAGGCCTTTCCCTCGTGCTCTACAAGGAGAGCAGGGAGGACACTTCAGCTTGCAAGAAGGGGGTAACTGTACTACGTACAAAGGGCTATTGCGTCCCTGCTAGGAGGAGGTGGGCTTGCAAGAACTGCCAGGCACCCTATGGGGTGGTGCAGGCACCCATCTGCACCTTGCCAGCTCCTCCTGTCCTAATAAGAGCTTGATGGAGTGGCATGGCCCAAAATCAGGACACAGTGACTGTGCCATGGCCACCCTGCCTTACGTGGGACCTTGAAGGAAGGGGGCATATGGTTTTCCTTGCAGTATAGCTGGGCATGAAGGCCAGCCAAGCTATTATGAAGCCAAAGCTGGAATACTAGAAGCTTTGATAAGATAGCTGGTACAAGAAGAAAGGAAGCAGCTTCAGCACTAAAAGCTTGCTATAAAAAACACTCCAGCCTTTCCAGAAAGCTGGCGGTCTTTCTTACAGAAATATCACAGGCAGGCAATTTTTGAGTGAAGCATTATTGGTGCTTTTATTTAGAGAGTCTGGTTATTAGGAAAGAAGAGTGTCTTTTAAGAATAGGGACAGAGTTACCACTCTGGAAAAACTTCTGGCTGACTTAGCTATATATAAAGGCCTATTAATTTATCATCTCAAGCTTATGCTGATTTAAGGTCAGAGCCTGGTGATCTTATGGATTTCAATGGAAACAGGCTCAAGACTTCAAGGGGTAACAGTTGCGTGCATCCCAGAAAAGAACTTTACAAGAGAAATGCATAAATTCCTCTTTACACCAATATTGAGAAACCAAAAGCACTCTTGTGGAGACACTTCTAACATCTGAAAAGAAGCAGAGTAATTTTTTTCCTTCTGCATGAAAGCAAGATTATTTGCAGAAGGAGAAACTGCTCAATAAGATAATTGGTCTTGACAGTTCAGGGGGGTTGGTAATGAGACACAGAGCCTTTCATTTCTTATAGGCCACTGCTATAACTATGGCCAGTGTCAAGAGAAACTGGAAGTCACTATCGGCTGGTGGCTGTGGTAGTTTATCTGAAATTAGTTGGTAGCTCCAGTGCAGTTTCAGCAGGACTGACGTCCACAGGACAAAAGTCACTATCACAAATGCCATGTCTTTGGTTGTCTGAGGGAATATTCTATGCACCTCCCGTGTGCGACTGAGGTGACTGTTACAGCTTGTCCCTGAAGCTGTCAGGAGACTATGAGCAAACCGCTATCTTCTGGGCACAGTTTTTGATGCTGTCAGTCTACCATCTATCATAATCCCTAGGCTCAGGGTAGAATTACCATAGAATGAAATTGATTGTGCACAACTGTTTCTTTTTAAAGACCTACTAAATCAGTCCTCTCTTGGACACTTCGGATCTACAAATAGCAGTTGTGGGCCTGTGGCACATAAATTGAATCATGGTTTATCAGAATCAATGCACTACCTGTCAGCCCAGAATGATGCTACATTGAAAAACCAGAGGTGTATTCCTTCACTATGAGGAACAGATATTTGTAGGCACTGCTCATCATTGGCTCTGGCATGCTTAGGAATATCAAATAGAGTCAAAGAAATGGCTTTAACTTGGGAAGCTAAAGCCGTTCTCCCAAATATCTAATAATTACAGGTTATCTACATTTATCTATCTAATATCTTACATTACCACCAACATGGTGCCAATATTTTTTGTCCTGGTGTTAAACTCACATTCTTCTATTTACAACCCACAGCAATGTCTGCAGTACTGCTTGGATTTATTCTGCTCTGTTGCTTCTTACAGGGTTTTCTCAAAGGTGTACTTGGCTGTAGACCAGTATTTCAGATTGGTCCTAAGAAAATTGATCACTTAATATTGCAGACTTACTAGACTTTCAAATAGCTGCCCAGATGTAGTTTAAGCAGTATGGGAATAAGAACAGTTTTTTGACACATATTTATTAGTGGTAGTTTTAGGGTTAGGCTTCATTCATCTGAAAAGAATGTGGTTTGCTAGCTCTGAGACGGCACTGCAATGAGGAGCAAAGTGCACGTAATGGGGATAGGCCGTAAATTTTTTCCAGAAGAGCACTCCTTACCCAAAGTAAAATATTAATGTATTCTACTTGCCACTAAAATATTTAAGCTGTTTTTATTCGCCAGGATTCAAATTCAGGTTGTTAGGATTTCTATGCTATAAGAATATGGAATCTGAAAATAGTGCCTGGCTTCAAATTGCATTTTCAGCACTTTGTAATCACTTCGCAGCCGTAACTTTTTATCAGTGGCTCAAATGATCATGAGAAGAGACTCATCTTTAAATGAATAAAAACCTCCTATCTTCTAGTTTTATAGAAATAATATGACAGCATAGTACAAAATGCTTCATATTGGGCATCTTATAAGACATTGACAAGGAAGGTAATTTCTCCTAAAGCATGAGAAGAATTTTTGGCAGGATGGATACACGACCATTAGGTAGCTACAGCGTCTATAAGTGGTGCAGAGAACAGCAGAGAGTGGCTGACCTGCTCTCTGTTTTTTCAAAGGAAACACTTCTTTCTTAACCACATTATTATTCTTATTTATTTAGGGTGCAGATTCAGTAGTACACCATTCCCTAGGTAAAGGACTCTAGTACAGATCAGTTTTTGTTTTGTAGGGGCAAAACACTAAAAGTTCTATTGCCAAGATGCTTTCAAAGCTGGAACAGGATTCTATCATTATATATCATCATATGAACCATAATAAGGTTTTAGGAGATATAGCTGTACTACCAGAAATCTCTAATATAAATCTGTACTTTATCTGAGGAAATAGACTATAGGAAACATTCAAAAATACTTACTGTGTAGCAAACTAAAACTAAGCCTAAAGAAAACCATGTATACATAGTTCTATTATTCCAATGCAATTTCTTAACTTGAAGGTTTATGCAAATTGACCAGCTTGCTGTCGGGTTGGGATTACAGTTAAGAATGTGTCAGTACTTCTATCATAACAAAACTTTGTGGTGTTTCTTGCTGAGATGAAAATGCCTGTCATGCATTGAAAATTTTTATATGAGCCCTGTCAGCCTTCTGGAAATTAAAAATGAAGCTGTGCAGAGAATTTAATAGAACTTACACTGTGTATTTTTTTCAAATGTCATTTTTTTTTAGATACCTGCTATATTCTGTCCTCATCAAAGGTGATGAGCCTTACAGAGGGTAGTTCCAGACCTGCATTTTGTCTTATGAACCAGCTATATTAAGCAACAATGAAGCACTAAAGGTATGAAAGCTTTTTGATTTGCAGCTTGGGTAGGCAAAAAGATAAATCGGAAGGGTTTTGAAGCAAGAAGGCATTATTATGGCATTATAAAGTCAGATAAGCAGCAATACAACCACCACAATTTATATTCTCTAAATATCTGCCCCATACATTCTAACTTTCTTACAGGTAATACCTCTCTTTCAAAGGGATTACACTTCTGGAAAATCTTATGGTGGACCTCCATTTGCAACATAAATAAGGTAAAAAGGCACAAGCTACTAAGTAGGCACTCAGAAAAAGTGCCAGGACAAACCTATTTTTAATGGTTCTGATTTAGTTTTCTACTATATGTATTTTCAAATTAGAAAACAGTATTGAGGTTTATCTGGCAAAAACCAATTCTGGTACTTTGGCCTCAGCTTAAGCGAGGTGAAGGGCAAGGCACAGCAGTCAAAGAAAACTGACGCATGTGTGAGAGGAATCCTCAGTGATTCAGAGAAATCCTTATCCGGAATGGAATACAGAGTTTATTAGTGAAATCTTTAATCAAGGCAACCTGCTGATAAACCATTAAAAAACCCTAATAAAAACAAAAACAATAACAAATCAGTAGTGCTACCAGGACTTTTTACCATAACTGAAGCTCTGACAGATTTTAGCTTGACCTCCTGTTTCCAGTGATTTATAAAAATGGGCTGAAATTCAGCAGATCAAAGCAGTATCTAAGCTGCTTATCTTTAGTATATAAACTCCTTCCTTCTTTGGGCTTACAGCAGAGCTTTTAATGTTGGGTTGGGTGTGGTTTCTTGTTTGTTTTTTTTTGAGGGAGATTTTTCTGCCACTTCTAATCTTTAAAATGTAGTAAAGTAATAGCATTTAACTCGTGAGCAGCATGTCTTGCTGCTGTCACATTGGATGAAAATATTTCCAACAGTGCCTCTGCTAAAATGACACAAGCGTCTTGAAGCGCCAGAATGGTAAAACACCTTTCAGGGAACAGATCCAATACAGACACCCTCTGAGCTGGATCAGATCCATTTTCATTTAAATTTGACCTAAATATCTGAAGGCTCAAAAGGAACATATTCTAGAGAGATTACCACAAAATTAAATTGGAATAGAATGCGGTGGATTTTAAAACAAAACTTCTTTGATGGGAAAACACAAGCCTGTGCTAAACTGAATACAGGCTCAAGAGAGTCTGAACCTCCAAGATGCCCCACAGTGACTCTGACCTTCCTATAGCTCCAATGTTGGTTTCCCTTCATGCCGTGACAGTCATACAGTGTGACAGAGCTACTGTGCGAGATGGCATCGAAGCAGAACTTCCTGGTGTGAAGTGGCTCCCCAGGGCGGATGTCTTCTCTCCAACCAAAGGTGAAGAGCTAGGAAAATAATCAGGCAATACAATATATTATTAGAGAAAAACGTTTAAAATAACACACAAAGCTTAACGTAGGATTCCCTTTTCGCACACCCCAGATGCCCGTTAATTGAGGTCCTGCCTGTGTACAATTCAGTGATGCCAACTGCCTTAATTAAAGTGCACCAGTGGCCATGCGGGATATACCCCAGGAAGGCACAATCCCTATGTCAGGGAAGGATAAAATCTCTAGTGACACAGAGAGGGGATATGCTGTATTAAAGCATTTAGTTACCCCAGTTAAAGCAGCACCTCTATGCACTAGGATTTCAGCTACCTAGGACTCAGAAAGCCTCTGCCAGTGATGTTCCTTTAGCTCTCATTTGGGTCTAAACAAGCTGCCTAGAGATATTTTCCCATCATAGCCTCTTTCCAATGTTTAATGAGCAGTTTCCTTCTGTTTATAGGGGACACTGTTACCATAGCCTCTCTCAACTATCATTTTTTCCCCAAACAACACATGTTAAATGATCTTCATCTTTCTACTGTGAAACCTATGAGCTACAGGCAGCTTGTCAAAGCCCTTTTTCTCACTGCCTGAGAAGAGTCACGGAGGGTCACAGCTAATAGAGGAATCCTTCTCAATTAGACACCAGCTGTCTGAAGTGATGCTGTGACACTGCAGTCTTTCAATCATCAGATGAAGGTGACAGGTCTGACAGCATCAAATTTAAAGATGTGGAGTACATTTTCCTTTCCATGGACCAATCCTTGCAGAAAAGATGTTGCAGGTTGTAAATTACTACCTAGAAGCTCTGTCAAGAGCTGTGAGGTTCTTTTCTTTACTTTCTTTCCTTTTTTTGTGTGAGTGCTATTCTTTGGCTTTCTGCATGACTTTTGAATATTAAAAAAAAAGATCTAACACTGAGAAAGTGAAGCTCTCTTTAAATGAGCAAACTTTGCTAGTAGAAACTGTTCAGCTGAGGTGGTTCATGTGGAACTGCATGCAGGCTTGTTATGCAGAGAAGTAGCTTCCCATACTGAGTTCAGTTCCCCATACTGAGCTCAGACTGTCTCCAGCATCTCATCTCAGGTTCCTTTTGGCCCTTATCTAGCACCCTGCTCCTCCAGTGTGTACATTCCCTGAAAGAACCAGCTATAAATTGAAGCTTAATAAATATCATGTGGGTCTGATCCTGAATAATGCTGTGGTGGTTCCCAGATTTTCTATAGTTACCTTCTTTCCATGGTCTTCCCAAAAGAAACACCTCATAAAAACACTGCATCTTCAATGCCGTAACATCCTCTGAATATCACATTTGAAAGGTGTTACTGTCTGTCTTGGCTTGTAGGCCCCAAATACAAGCATATGTCTGAATATTATTGAATTTTTTGTTCTGTGTCTTACTGTAAGCCCTTGTTTTCTCTGTTAGCTGCTGTTACTCCCTACTTGTATCTGTATTAATGGTTTTCTAGAGAATGTTTTCTTAATCTGTCTCTGTGCCCTGCTTATTTCTTCTATCTCCCAGAGTGCATTTTACATTTACCTGCAGTAAAATGCAGTGGACAGCTTTAACCTCATTTTCAAAGCAATTTCTGCTTTTCGAAATGTTAAATCTTTTTCCACTTTTCTTCATATTTCTTTGAGGCATCATCATGGACTCCCTACAATAACTTATCATTTCACAAGCAAAGACAGAAGATTTGGTACAGAAAAAGCTATGTTGCTGTTTCTTCAGAAAAAGAGAAGCCTGAGACAATTTTCCTTTAACGAAAAGCCCACAAAAGCTATTTTCTTTATCTTATCCTTTACCTTTCTACAGACATGTAATAAACCTAGAGTTCAAAGTGATGAATAACAAATACCTAGAGGAGTGGTGTGGAACAGTGCTTCTGTGATATTCTCACTCTCCTTACTACTACTGCAGAGAAAGATCCTATTTCAGGACCATCCTCATCCTTCCCAGTGGGTGGCTTGCCAAATTTCTCATTCTGTGCATGAGTGGTGAGCAGAGGGGCCAATTCTTGCTGCTCTCTGGACCCTGGCCTGAGGACTACTACCCCACTGAATGCATCGGTACACCTGAAAGAGCTCAAGCCAGCCTTAAAATCAGATCATACTGATCCAGACTGCCCCTTTGCTCTTTCCATTCCTCTGTGGTTTTTGAGGACTGAGAGGACTGTGCCCCGTTTGCAAGTCAAGGCATGGTAACAGTAGGCACTTTTTATTCCCTTCCACTGAAAACCAGGATCTGTGTAATACTAGATCTCAAAGTCTAGACTAGCTTAGATTCTTTTTCCTCCTTCTTTATCCTCCTTTTTTTAAAAACAGTTTTATTTTTATATCAACAAGTATGTCTTCTCCCTAGTGATACTACTATAAAACCGACCTTGTTAGGGACAGGAACTCAGTTCTAGGACTAAGAGAGAGAAGAGGAAAAAAAAATCATAAAAAAGTTATACTTTTCTATGCACCCAATTAGTATTAAGATCTTGCAATTACAGACACAACATGAAGGTGTATGGTCTTTCCAATCTCATAATTCTAAGCTTTCCTCTTTTAAACAGCAATTTTCCTCTAGTTAACACTGCATCTGCCCAATATAAATATTATCTCTCCACTGCATAATGTCCAACAATGCTACATATTATTAGCTGGAGCCCAGAGTATATAATGTTCTGCTTTGCCACCACTTGTCACTTTGGATGTCGTTGTTCCTTTGTTAGGAGCAAACTGTGTCAGATTTTACAAGGAATGGCTGAGCCTTTTTGTACCCTTTTTGTTCTTCATTCATTTCTGACTGCTTGTTGATTTGAAACAAGGCTGCGCCGAAATTCCCAGACACGTTATGAACAAACAGCAGGCTGATTCTTCACCTGCAACACACAGGGTTGCTGTTCACTGTTCCCTGCTGGACCCAAGAAACCCTCTGTCCTGGCTCAGTGGATGCTCATTCTCTTCTTTCGCCTTCTCTCATACCAGAGTCTGTAAAACACAGCCCCATCCTCTGCATTTCCAATCAAGCAATCCCTCAGCCCTCACGCTTTGCCTTTTCATGTAGCCGAGCCCTGTCATGCAGTAACTAGGAAAATACAGCTTTCCAGCTTCATTTATAATTGGCACAGGGCCTGAAGAATGATTGCCTGATAGAGCCATTGGCCCGGGACTGTCTTTAGGACAAAGGCCCTTTTGATGCCATTAATGCTTTCCAGCCTGGCAACGTCGCTCAATTACTCGCTGTCTGGCTGGGGCCTGTCAGCTGGCGCTGTGCTTTGACTGTGCCATTACACTTGAGGGGACAACATGCACCCATGTCCAAAGATGAAATGCCATGTTTCAGAGCTGGGCCCTGGCTTGAATTATACCTCCAAGCAGAGAAGAAAGAGCCAGGCACTTGCTAAGCCACGTTAGAGATGGTGCCCGTCCACCTATTCCCTGGCAAGGCTGGGGAACTTGGTAAGAGACAGTGATGCCTATCACTTTTGTTTGCTGTTGGTTATCAGTCCAGCAGAGCCCCAGTTTGACCTGAAGCCAACAGTTAGCTCTGAGAAGACAGAGGTGGAAGAATGCAGTGCCATATGACATATCCTCCTGCCCCCTTTTTTCCCCTCCAGTTCCTTATTTTGGGCAAGTTTCCAGAAACCACAGTGACACATCCTCACTTCTCACCCATCTCCTGTTTACCAGAAAGCCTGCAAGTGCTCCACAAACCTTCTGACTGCTGTTTGCCCAGCGGGGTTTGCACAGCCCTGAGGTGGAAGGTCGTCTTCCTCTCCTGGGGTCTGCTAAAGGGCTGTGCCCCCTGGCATGGTGGCTGACACTGTCAGCTTTTAATTCCTGCCCTGGAAACATAACATGAATCAAGTGATCAAAGGATCATCTCTGTCTACCAGTAATGCCTGTCGCACTGGTCACATCAAGCTACTATAGCCTGCCACTGAACTCTGCTAAATGACACCAAAAGTTACAAGTCTGGCTCAGCGTCAATCCATGCTACTCTATGTATGATAATAAAATACTTGATCCTTTCATTAGTTCTGCTAGTTTCTACTCTTGTATACAGAACTCATGGAGGCTACAAATTCCATGAGATATAAAGAAGGAAGAGGAGTTCTGTGAGGCTGGCCCGGGGTTTGACGCCCCACAGACGAGTGTGACAGCAGCGGAGGGCTGCCTCTGAGGGCGGCTGGCCGTGAGGGTCGCTGGCCGTGAGGAGGGGGGCTGGCCGTGAGGGGGGGGCTGGCCGTGAGGGGGG
>WEIT01016026.1:0-44587 GCA_013389985.1 Dryoscopus gambensis | reverse complement strand
CTGCCCCCTGCCGCCCGCCCGCCGCACCGCAGCAGCACCGCAGCCGCACCGCCGCAGGGATGAGGTACTCCCGGGAAGGTTTCCGCGCTCTCCGGCAATGTGAGAGTATGCGCTGTTCCCCACCAGCCCGGCAGAGACAATTCGTGCTGTCCCTGCGGCAACACGCCAAGCACCGAAGTGCTTGAGCCTTCCCAGCTCTGGTTCTGGGATCTGAGGAGCTGGCTGGTTGAACTCCCTTCGTGCCAGCTTCACCTACTGGTTCTAATGAAGCCACTTTGTGTCCTTAGTACAGAGTAAGACCTTCATATCCAGTCTGATCCCAAACGTTGCAGCACCCTGGAGTACGCTGAAACACGGATTCCTCCCTAACTTCTCCCTTTGTGTCATTTCCCCTTTGTTCAAGCCTTTATTCTTGCAAAGGGTATTTCAAATCTCCTTTTTCTCTGCGTTTTTTCTTCTCTCACCTTTTCATCCAACTTTTTTTTTTTCCTCCTTTCTCATCTCTGGCAGCCTTAGCATTCCCCCCTCCCTTCTTCACCAGGGTTTGGAGCTTTGCAGATTTTAAAGCCAGAGAACACTGTGATGGTCTAGTCTGGACCATACAACTTCCTTCAATTAACTCCTTGAATTACTGTATGTCTTTCAGAAGAATTATATTATATAGTCTTGGCACCCTATCCCCATGCAGTATCTTTGGTAGCTATCTGAAGAAGTCTTCTTTCAGCAACTTCCTTTTTTGCCATGTTGGCACTTACCTAAACTGAGATAATCCTTCAGCCTCTCAGTTTCGTGCACTTGCAGCTCTCCTCCTGCATTTCTCAGTATCCTTAGAGCATGATTTCTTGACCCCTCAGAACTCTCCTGAGCTTTTAAGTTTTTACAAAGTGCCATGTGTGGCTACCAGGTCAATCTTTCTCCTCAGCATTTGGAATCTTTTACTAATCTGGGGCCTTTTCCTGTGAAAGACACACTCACTAAATTTGCTAATAAATGGTTAGGTTGTACTTTTCATCTGGATTCTGTTTGGTCATGTTGGCCAGACCCATGGCCTGTAAGTCATGATCCCTTTCCTCTAGCACTCACACTGAGTAAAAATCAGACCTCTTTTCCTCCATACTCCTGAGAACTAATATTTTTCTACCTAACCAACCTAAATAAAAGGTTTTTTTGAGTCTTTATAATTCCTTGTCTTTTGAAATGCTTTTTTGCTTGCTTTTACCCATTTAGCTCACTTATACCTCACATTTGTTTAAAATGTAACTGCTTATTGAGAGGAAAGCATGAAAACAGACAATGACTAGAGCTGTACAAGGCCTGGTCCTATATTTAAAATATTTTCAGGTAACTCAACCAAAATCAACATGTTTTCATGACACAGTTGGAGAGAATGGGGCCTCAAAAAGCTCTCTGGGCATTGCAATTCCTTTTGGAAATGAAGACAGCCCAGGTGGCTGTTGGAATTTCTGAGGCTATGTTAAGGAGTACTTTGTAAAAGCCATTAAGGTCAATAATAATTCACAAATTATTTCTACACTCTGTTTTACGTTAAGAAAAGGAGAAGCCCTCAGAAAAATGTTTAAAAGCTGGAAAAGAGAAGCAACAATGTTACCCCGATTTTCTCTTTCCACCATTAAAATACCTGTTCATGTGACCATGTTCGTTCTGAGCCGTCCTTCACACAGATGTCCAGCCTCAGCTCCGTCCCCGTGGCTCCGTGTTTGCTGTCCACGCAGAGGTTGGCTGCCACGTTTCGAATCTGCAAAACCAAGCAGCAACATTTCACATTAAACTGGGCTGCAGAATAGAGCTTTCAGTGTCAGGGCTTAGGAGTTTAGCTCTGAAGGACTTGAGAGCGACCATCAGTTACGTAAAACTGGTAGGAATTACTTTTTACAGGGTAGAGAGCCATGTCCTGGAATGAGCTACTCTTTTTAGGAGCAACTTCTGAAGAATCAAAGTTTGAAATATTTTGCTTGACACATGAAAGGTAGGCCTTATGAAATATATTCATGCAAAAAACTAGGAGAAAAAGAATCTGAGAAGTTCAAAGCTTGTCTGACTGCTTCTTCCATCCTGTGAGAGCAAGAGAGATCAACAGTATTAGAAGGAACTGATTTCTGTATGAGTCTCTCCCAGGCAAGGGAGCAGCAGTATGGGTTAAAAATTCAGGCATGCCCTGTTCCAGTCCATGCTCTTACTTTGACACAGTAACACCATTGTAGATAAGATCACACATCACTCCCTGAAGTGCATAAAATTAAAAAATAGTTAACAAATCTGCACTGAAACCTAGGTTTACCTATGGAGGTTCCTTCTGCATGCCTGCTGCAAACACTGCGGTGTAACTTGTTCTTAAAAGGAAAATCTCATTCTTGAGGCTGAAGCAACTGAGTAATAATGAATCTGTGATATCAATCATACCCGTTATGTACTACTGCGGACACATATATTTTCTTTGAAACATTCTGTTGAAAAGATGTGCCCACTGCCACCAAAAAGAGCAAAATCCTAACTTTATTTTGCAAATACATGCACATTTCTCCTTGAGCACTTTAGTTGGGTTAGTTAAAAATCCTTTAGACACCTCCATAATGAAAAGGATTTCTTAAAAACTCTTACCCTCTCAATGAGATAAACAGAAACTGAGTAATCAAAGTGCATGGGAACATGTACAAATTCTATATGTCTAATATATAGAAAACAGGTGCATATTTTGACATTCTGGACACTACTTTGATCATTTTTTAAAAGAAAGCTAGATGCTGAACAGAGATACAATTGCGTAGTCATTTGTGTTTTTTCATGAAAAATACTTTACCAGTCACTGCTGTTGCCATAATATGCCAGACAAACATACACATCACCACTACATACCTCATACACATCCTAAGGACGGAAAACTTCTCAGCAGTGCACAAAACACTGCAAGGAGAGGAAATCCTTCTGCATACAAGACACATGCCAGAGTTACTCTGCTCTTTTTCTGATGCTGGAGGAGTGGGATCTAGTCTATTAACCATGATCAAGAAAGATTTACACATATGGGAAAGCAACAGGTAGTGGAGAAAATGTAAAAAACTTCACCTTTAGAAATTATTTTAGGAGGTGCATTTGTTTAGCTTAGAAAAGAGCAGACTGGGCAAAAGATGGGAGAGCATCACTTTGAGCAACTGCCTCCAGGAACCTTTGATCCTTCACAAGAGCTCAGAGAAGCACTTGTTTTAAAACTTGGACCAGCTCAGTCCTAGGATATTTTTTCTTTTCTCAATACAATAAAAATTGCTAAGGATGAGGTAAAACACTAGCTGTTCATACACACAACCAGATGCAGAAATCCAGCACTGGGCAGCCCCACAGTAAAAAGGATGAAAGGTAGTTAGTTCTCAACAATCTTCTTTTTCATTTCACCCTGCAGAAGAGGCAGGGAAGAATAATGAGGTGAATAGAATTTAATGTCATATTTTTTAAGCTACATGTAGAATACCTACGCCAAGTATAATTTTTTTTTGGAGAATGTTCAATCATTACTCAATGCACTTAAATTTCCATTGTATAGATAAAGATTTCTGGTCTAATAGAAAATTAAATGATACATCAGTTAAGTTCTTACAGCATGCAAGTTAATTAAAATGGAACTGCTAACAACTGCCATTAATAATTGGGTATATTTATGTGATTCAGAATTGTAAAATGACAGTGAATACACTCCACATCCAATTAATGCTTATTGCATTAAAAGGCTTTCATAATTTTGTCTTGATGGCATCACTCCATCCCAGTCCTGTCATTTGGACTCTGCAGTAAATGTGTTCAGTCCATTTCTGGAAAAGGCTTGAGCTGAAGCCACATTTAGTTGCTTCACTGCTGGAATCTCTCTTATGTTCTTTATTTCCTTCCCTCTGCTCCTGAAAGGTTTGCTTGAATTAGTTTTTCCTCTGATTTTTTTGCAGCTTACATGTTAGCTCATCCTTTTTTTGTTTCATCCTTTCAGCTGCAGAGGGGTCGTGGTTTGTTTTATGTTCTTTCTTTGTAATAAGGCATTTTAGTCAAGCCTGTGCTTTTGTTCTCTGGCGCTTCTGTGTGGCCTTGGCAGTTGCTAGAAACTGAACTGAGCCATCATGCCAGAGCCAGAGCCAGAGCTATGGAGAATGTTCTGCCAAGCATCAGCACCACACAGCCTGCAAATTCGCTAGGATGCTTCCATGGACAAAGGAAGGAAAGCAGAAACACAGGGGCTTATTTTTTTTTCCTCATTTATACACCAATATGCTTTTGAACTGCCTTGTCTCCAGTCACACAGCAGAATGGATTTAGGATTTTTGAGATTACGAGTTACAACTTTCAACAGAAAACAAATAGCTAGTGATCCTAACATGTTTCCAACATTCATATTTGTGCAGCTGTAAGACCAGGGATGAACAGGAGACAGATTTTATCAGCCATGCAGGCAGGGAATTGAGTTGCTACAAACAAAACTTACTTGCTCAGCCTTAAATGCCATGATTTGTACACACAGAGAAGCATACAGGAAAAGCATGCTTCCAAGGACTCCCATGTATGGACTGACAAGGATGGTTAGTGGTGATACTGAAGGCTGTTTCAGAATTAAACAAATTCTGGCAAAAGCACAGGACACTATCTGTAAGTCATTACACATACTTAGTTCTTGAAATTCCATCCTGACTCACTGTGGGACTATGGGCACTGTAGCCCTTACAGAGAGCAGATGAAGTGTAGAAGCATAGAGAGTACAGCTTCCCAGGGCCCAGCAGTTATATTGACAATATTATTTGATAATTCTAAAACTCTACAACTTTTCCCAGGCAAATGAGTTCCTGCAAGATTTGCTGTTGAGGTAGTGGGTGATGTCCTGGCTCTTGCAGCCTTTCCCTGCCTGCAGTGGAGCCAGGATGTCACCCAGGGACACTTCAGCCTTCATGGAGCCAGGGAGGGGTGAGCCAGAGTGGGAGAGGCAAACTCCCAGGGGTTCTGGGAGCTGCTCTGCATGCTCATCACTTCATGAAACTGTCCGTGCCAAAAGCAGAAAGAGGGAAAGTGTAGCATTCTAAAGACAACTGTATATTCAATATGGTCATCTGTGAACAAGGACTGTAGAGATGGTGTTAGAACAATCCTTAAGGATACAGCAAAAACAGAAGCACCTTGGTGCTATCAGTTTATATACTACTTTCTTATGCCTTAAATATGAAAATGGCTTTAACTCTGAGAAGACACTAGCAATATTCATTTCTGTTACTTTTTTTGTTTGAGCAGCACTTAGAGCCAGTTTTTGTGCACTGCTTACGTTCTCAGATAACCCTAGGGCCATCAATGTCTATGGATCAAATACGGAAAAAATGAGCCACTTCTCCTGTCAACTGATACACAGAAATTTTAGAAGTATTTATCCTTTGTGTGAGCCATAAAAAAGAAAAAGTCAAAGGTAAAGAAGTCAAGCACTGCCAAAGACCTCACTGAAGAAACAGGGGACTCTTATTCAGTGTGACATTGATCCTGTTAAAAGAATTTGAACAGTCCAGCTGTGCACCACTTGGTCTGTGCAGGGTGGGGTTATATCGCTTTTGTACCACAGATGTGTGACACTTGCTGGGCTCAGATTGACTCATTAAGGGTATGAAGATGACACATTTTTAAAAAAGGAAAATAACCAAAAGAGAAGTTAGTGAGTTCTTAGACTTTCATCTTTTTTCAAATGTGCCACTTGACTTTATGTAAAACATTTTCATGTCAGTGCTGTAAAACAGTTCTGTAAAATCCATGAGTTTGGGGCCAAGAAAGGAGTACTTTCAGGTTCTACAGCTTAGCACTGCTGCAGTGACTGAGACATTTCCTCATTAAATTATTGAAGTTCATGTAACAGCATGAGAAACCAAGCTTAAATAATTCCCTTTCGATTCAGTAAAACAAAATTTTCTGCACCACCTTGACTACAGGACTCATGAAATCTAAAATAAATGACAATGTCTGATACTATATAATTGATTTACTGTAAAATGTGTTTTCAAAGGTATTGGAAGCTGTGATAGCTGCACAATATATTCATGCTGGATCACAGCTTATAGATTCATGAGTACTTCCTAAGAAAACACCTGGTGTCCAATTCACACCTATTGTTTTAGGTACTAGGACTTCAAATACACATTATAAATAAATCGTTCTGTCTTAGAAAGAGCATGGGAGCATATTACTGTTTTCAACTCGTACCAGACTTCCCAATATATTCAAAAGAGTAAGAACAAAACCTAATTGAAACTTTCCTCTTTTTGACAGTGGAAAAGAGTACAGTTACCTCACTTGAACACAGAACTGACAGTCTTGCTAACCTTAATCTGTCTGGATTTGCTGTTACATTGGTCTACTGCACATATTTCAGATGTTACAAAGCAGAACAGATTATCAAGGGAATGTACAGCCTGCCAGCTACACGGACAAAAAGCACAAACACACATAGGAGGTAAGGCCATGACAAATGTAATAAAAAAGATTGCTTTTTGTTTTCCAAGCGTCCTTCTTTTCCATCATAAACAGATTTGGTCACGAATTGTAAGAGTCAGATTTTAAATAAATGTGTGTGCAAAAAAAGAGGAGTTGAGCAGAGGCTGTTTATGAGACGTCTGCTTTCACACCACATACTTTTACTAGCTAGATATGAAAATACTAGAGGCAAGCTTGTCTGAGTACTTCATTGTTTACTCTTTCTCAGACTGGCATAGGCAAGCAGACGTAAAGTGTTTCCAAATGGAAGCAGAGAGGGTACTAAATGACAGTCAGTGTTGGCACAGACTTTTGGTGTGTATAATCAGCAAGGTTTCTAGAGCTGAGTGATTCTTACAAAGCAGTAATATTACAGTCTGCCTCCCTCTTTCAGCTTCTCACAAACACTGACCTTCAAGTTTTTTCAAGGTCATCGCAAGGGCCAACAAATTAATTAAAACTGCACAGGAATCTGACAGTCTCAGGAAAAACAAGAGTAGTAGGGCTGAAAGTTCTCTTCTTGTTATTTTTAGAGAAAGTATGTTTTAGACAAAAAAGAAAATCTTTGGTTTTCATGTCCTTCCTAAGAAATCAGTAAATGCTTTTAAGGCACAGATTTCACACCCCTGGTATGATCTTTAATTTACTGTTAAAAATACTTGGGTTTATGCAAAGATTATATTAATCTTGCTGTGAAAAGAATGAATACCTGAATCACAAGCTCCTCCTCTTGACCCTCTTGATTGAATTAAGGATTGTCCAGCTGGCCAAAGAAATTACACATCTCCTGATCACAGTCCTCCAAGGACACCCATGTATACATGTGGCAGATGGTGAAGGAAGATCACAGTGGCAGTCATAGCAATCTGATCCAGTCTGACTTCTACTGATAAATTCCTTACCTCTTTGTACACATTAATCTCATAAAGCGTGGGCAGCAGCACCAAAAAGAAGAAACTTTAACAACAAAGGAATTCATTACTGCCAAGAAGTAGCAAACGGTAAGACACATATAAATTGGAGTTTTTTTGAACATCTGTAACTGATACTTTGTAAAGAAGAATTAAGGATTGCTAGTACCACAGAAAGTTATTTTAAAAATTTCACTATGAGGTAATTTGCTTTTCTAAAAAGAAATTCTGGGGAATAGTAGAGGAACCTATGTTTAGAAGTCTATGGTCCAGTCTTGACCACTGGGAAGATGCAGACTTGTGTTCTGATCTTACCAAATATTTTGGTCCAAGTTTCAACTTCATTCTTTGGTTTCAAATATGAAAGCTAATTTTCTGAGAGCCCCAAGAACATCTCCTGAAGAATCAGAGAAGGCTAGAACTCACAGTACAGATATTCCTATGGTTTTAAAAAAAGTAACACAATACACTGGAAGAGTGAAGCCTTCTTTATGTACTTAATGAACTGAGAGGAAAAAGTGCTCTGCACACGACCTATCCATGGAGTGAGGCTGCTGTAGTTCTTGGGGGCAAAGGCCACAGCAATTTTTCAGTGCAACTAAGGAAGTAATTTCCTCTCCATGCTCCTTGTGTTCTCATTTTTTCTGCACAAAACAAACTGTCAAATCAAGGTTTTTTACAGCTCAGCTCTTCAGAGAGGTCTGAAAGCAGAACACCTTTGATCACAGGTGAAGATTTGCAGCTGGCTGTTTGCTCACCCCCTGTTCTGGAGTGATGCTCAGATATTGGCTTCTCTTTTGTGGCCTCTCCCTCCCCTCATCCATCAATGGAGGAATTGTATTTGTCTGCTACTGGTACTCAGTGATGACAGCACCTACAGAATGCAGAGAACAGCTGAGCAAAATCAATCATTTTAAAAGGAAAGTATCCAGGCCTTGCTTGTCACGTTTTGCATGTAAGCAAACCTAACTCCATCTGCCCGCAATTGTCCTTGTAAGGACAGGAGGAGGCATTCACATAGATAAAAACCCCCAAGCATTGACTTCAGACCTCCATTTTACTAAGGTGATTCTCTAAATCTAAGATCTTCGTGCGACATGCAGTAATGAGTGCTACATACTCTTTTCCTCATTCTTGTCCTCATTGTGTGTACATCACGTGCCCTGTACACACAAAGTTGTAATGAGTTACAAAAGCAACAGTGATAGTTCTAAGACATGATAGTTTCTCCATTTAATGGATAGTTCAGGGATTGCTTCAGCCACTGTGAACTTCATTAATAACACTACTTACCATCAGGTGTACTCTGATTTAATAATTTTTATTTCCCACAGTCTAAAATGTTAGACTCATTTAAATTTGATCTATTCCTCACCTCCCCCCAGGCAGCAGGTGGAGGCTCCACAGGAGGGTAATATTTGGGGACATCCCAAGCCACGGCAGCCATGAACCACTTGAAATCTTTACACTTCAGGTGCTTGCGGAGCTCCTTCTGGGCAGAGATGTCACCAGTTGAGAGATGTCTGTACTCAGGCCGTCGCTGGTAAATGTACTCTGCAAACTCATCCATCCATGTCTCTGCCACTCGCTTCAGGTTCTGTGAGGCACAAAAAAGAGCAAACATTAATTTCTTCATGCTTTGAGTGGTTGATATTCATAACAGGGAAAACTTTAAACAAAACAAAACAAGAAATCAGCCTTCCACACAACTTTTAAGCTTAGCTGGTCTCATTTCTCAGTCTTAAAACCTGGAAAAGTTCCAGTAACCATATACTATGTTCATTACAGTGTTGAGCAAACACTACAGAATATTAAGTACCCTGCTTCCCTGCAGGCTCTGTGAGAGACAGTCTTCTGTCTGTTGAACATCTTATTTTCCTTCATATTTTTTATGTATATTCTTCATATGAGTTTTTGATTAATGATGGATGTTGAACAGAAATTTTCTTTCAGCTGCTTATATTGGTACCTGTTTTTTCCCTGTTAGTTCAGACCTGCTAATGGGGAAGAATGGTTCAATTTATTCCTTCTGATATATTTCACTTTGCATTTGAAAGGCATCTGAATTCCAGTTTGTCATGATACTGCTTAGTCACCAAGCAATTCCTACCTAAATTTTGGGGTCAGGTCTTACATGTGCATGTTTGGGGGCAAGCAGCCATGAGCTTGCTGTGCCCCATCTCACAGCTGGTTTTGCACCATCTCTGGGCTGGAAGCTTTGCTGTGCTGCCATGCTGCTAAGTTCTGTGCAAGGCACAGCACATATTCCTGAAAGGGAGTTGACCTGAAGGAAAACACCTCCTAGGATAGGCACAACAACCTGTGGCTTTCTGCACTCGCTCCTCCTATGAACATATCTAAGACCATTTACGTTCCATGAAACCCAGTTCTAGCTTGTGTTCCACAAAGTTTATTTTTGTTAGCATTTTATAGGAAACAGAATTACCTATTTTGCTGCGTAAGAATTCATTCAAATTATAATTAATTAAATTAGGTGCCTCAAATTATAAAATAAAACAAATACCATTGCAAAGAAAAAAACTGGGTAGGCTGAAGAAATATATTTTATTGTTATTTACCACTGAGAAGGGGGCATTTTTTTTTGTATTTTGTTTGTTTTTAAAATTCCTCCTGCAACTCAATCCACACAAATTTATATGCAGATGTTGTAGGGGAGTATGGGCTTAGTCTATTCTGTATTGCCACAGCTGCCCAATAACCTTTTATCCCACCAACAAAGCAACATCTCTATGGATAACATTGAGACACTAGGGTGTTCTTATTGCTTTGTTTGTAAAAACAAGACAATCAAGTTTTATAATATTCTTTTTATAGAACACTAACTGCAGAATGCTGAGATTCACTCTGTAATAAGCTGGAGGACAACATACATCTGATTATCATCAACATAAGGTAATGTTTCTTTTCAGAACATCCTCTGCATCTAAGTAAGCCAGATTCATACTCTGACTTGCCTTAAAGATTCACTGGAAAATTCCTTTCCTGAATTTTATTAATCCACATAAACTAAATGTCTATGAACTAATAGGGCTTATCTGAATACAAAGACAGCAAGACACAGAACAAAGGAAGTACTTTTAGCTGACACTGCAAGATAAGTTTCTATGTGCTCTCTGTGAAGCAAATATGTTAAAACTTGCAGGCATAAAGCGAGTAACATTAAAGCAGTGTAAGAATTCACAACACTCATATCCCTATTCAAAAATGGCTTGAGCCCCATGTGAGTTTGACTTGTGTTGTAATTTAATGAAAACCTAAATAACTTTAGAAGAAATTAGAATTCAAGAATATAGGAACAGGGTAGGACAAAGAAAACTAGAAAAAATTCAAAGACAGCATCTAAATGACAATCTCACCTTTCTGGCAGAAAACCTGTAACACAGAAATTTTCTGACAAGTAAAAATACTATGTGATGGGATTTTTGTACATGAGGTAAAAAAAAATACAATTAGGGGCATTAAACAAAAAGCCAAAATAATGAAAATATGTGTTATTTCTAGCATATCTTTCACTGCAATGCTGTATACCTCATTTGTTATAATGCAAATGCAGTTTAGGACTGTTCTATAGAATATTTTTTTGCAATCATTTTATCTGATAGGCTATTTTAATATTTAAAAACCATACTGAAAAAAGAGCCATACAGTAAAAGTACAGTAGAAAAAATTCTCTTAGGAAAGAAAAATTCAGGTTAACTCTTGCAGCAGCTCACCCCACCAATATTAAGAGTTGTCTCTGATGGACTTTTTTCTTTAGTTACTTGGCTGCACTAAAAGGACTGTATTCTGGTTTAGATGATTGTTACTGATAAAACATCAGTCCAGCAAAAATCTTGATAGTATACCTGGTCACTAACTCAAAATTCTAATTCACCAGTCAAAAACTTTTTGTTTTCCAATAAGACCTTTATAACTGTTTGGGTTTTGCGTGTGTTTGTGTGTAAATCTGCCAAAACATTGTATTAAAAAAAGAGTCAGTTCTTCCCACCATTCCCCGAGTATCAGGTAGGACAATTCCGACAAATCTATTTAAAATTTTGCTTCCCTGTTCTTCCAAAACCATTCTTTCCCTCATATGCTCAAAATCACCTGTAATGAACTTGTATATTATCCTTACTACATCTATACATGGATGTCATAAACCAAACCCTTATGAGACACTCCTTTGAATAGGTTTGTTTTTAAAAATACAAACTCTTTATTTGCTAGCTCTAAATCTCCAGATTATGAACATGACCAAAAGGAACACTGTGTTCTGGAGTAGAGAGAAGCTGTTTCTGAAGCAAGCACTCAGCATCTAAACAACTTAGTTTTAAAGAGGTTTGTTGACCTCAGTTAGCCTTAATAAGGTCTTATCCTTATTGCCGCTGTACAAGTTTAGTAATCACAATACTTCTTTTTAACATAAGTGTGTCGGACTAGTAGTAAAACTCCCCATACTTGAACTGAATGCAGTCAGGAAGAGCTGCTGTACTGAAGCTGGTCTGGTGCAACCTTGCACAAAAAAGGCAAACATCATTTACATTCTTATTGAGAATGCGCTAACCAAGCATGGTCCTGGAGCAAAAATACAGGCTGTCTAAGATGAGATGGGTGAACTTGTAAGCTGAATATCCCCATTCTGTGGCTGTCTAGCAGCATAAGTTGCAGAGAACCTCTTAGGATCATAACTCTTCTCTGCAAATTATGGCAGGGAGCTGCTGGGCTTTTACTCATCCTATCTGAGAAGCACAACCAAAACGAGAGCCCTCATCTCTGAGCACTTTAAGGCCTACCAATCAAATGACTTACTGTAAGGTAACGATGTGACTTCAAGTCCTTTACAAGTCTTCCAGAGTTGCCATTCCCATAATCTGGATGGATGTCTTGACATAGTGGATTGGAGGAAGGAGGTTGGTCACTTCCTCCTTGCCTGACCCTTAGGTGAGGCTAAATACAATCTGAGCATGTCATATAAGCCCCACAAATGGAAATGGTTTTGAATAGCTACCCAGTCTTGACAGAGTCAAGCTGTGAACCAGGCTTTAAGCAGTTTGACTTTGATATGATTTTACTCTGTGTGTGTATACTGTCACAGAACTTGCACGTCGAAGAACTTTAAGAGCCTACTGGACTAGGTTGCATTTTGTGAGCATTTTACAGCATCATTTAAGTACTCATTTTGTTTTCATCATCATGAGACAGTTAAGTTTCACAGTGAAACTAATCTTCAAATAATTTAGAATGAACAAGAATTAGATTTGAATCTTCTCGATTTCTGTCTCCTGTTACTATTTACATACTCTTCTACAGAAAACTCCTTAAATGCCAGTTTCTCAAATGGCATCAAATATCACTATAGAAAGAATCAGTTTTGGCATATTTTTGTGGTAGATCACTCTTGCTTGGATTCAATCTGAACATCTCACATAAATGCATGTGGAAAGGAAAAAACGAAAAATAGAATCATAGAATCATTTAGATTCGAACTGACCTCTAAGATCATTGAGTCCAACTGTTAACTCAGCACTGCCAAGTCCACCACTAAATCATGTCCCTAAGTGCCACATCTACGTGTCTTTTAAATACCTCCAGGGACGGTGACTCAACCACTTCCCCGGGCAGCCTGTTCCAATGCTTGACAACATGTTTCTACAGCTGAAAATGGCGTGGCTTAGCTTGGTTGACAAATTCATTGCAAGGCTACAGATGTCCAGATTGGTTACTCTTAATAGGAAAAAAAAAAAAAGGAAAAAAATTAAATAAAAACAATTAAATGAAGATCAATTAAATATTAATTAGGTACATGAATTGACACACAAAATAAAGAAGTCATAAGGACTTTAGATGGACATCTGAGGAGTATCTCAGGACCTATCCAAGAAGACCAATGACAATTTGTTCTCTCTTTTGTCATTTTCAGTGAAAAAATTCTGTATGAGGATAAGTAAGGCCCAATGGTATTTCAATAGATGCGTATTTCTGTAAGGTTGTAACAGCTGTCACAAAGAAGCTGTGAGATGAATACAACAGTGAGAGCAACCACACTGAGTCATCAGCTCTAATCAGTTGCTCATTTATGCATTCTTGATATAATTTTAATCACTGTTACAATTTTACTCTCTAGTAAATTCTTTACCACTGGGCTTACATTTAGACAAGTTTTATTTAAGTTTATATGAACTCACACATTTAAGACTGTGATTTTGCTTTGCATTTTTCCTCAACAGTAGTCTACAAGACAGTAAGTTACAATGTCACTGATACATGGATGTCATGGTTTGACTTCAGCTGACAAGTAAGCACCACACAGCCACTTACTCAGTCCCCCTGTAAAGGGGTGGGAGAGAGAATCCAAAGAGTGTAAGTGAGAGAACTCAAGAGCTGAGATAAAGACAGTTTAGCAGGGAAAGGAAAAACTGTGGACATAAGCAAAGCCATTCACCTCTTCCCATGGGCACACAGGTGTTCAGTCATCTCTGGGAGAGCAGGACTCCATCATGCCTAACGGTGACTTGGGAGGACAAACACCATCACTCTAAATGTCCCCCCTTCCTCCTTCTTCCTCAGCTTTATATACTGAGCCTGATGCCATATGATATGGGTTATCCCTGTGGTCAGTTGGGATCAACTGTCCTGGCTATGTCGCTTCCCAGCTCCTCACCCTGCTTGCTGGGGGGGTGGTGTGAGAAGCAGAAAAGGCCTTGACCCTGTACCAGCCCTGCTCAGCAATAAGGAAAACACCTCTATGCTGATAACAGTTTCCAGCACTAATCCAAAACACAGCCCCATACCAATTACTCTCAAGAGAATTAACTGTCCCAGCCAAAGCCAGCAAACTTCAATAAAAGAGTTTAAATGAACTTGACTGGAGAGAGAGAGAGAGATAAATGAGGACTTCTGCACTTGAAAAAAAAGAAAATTTTTCATGGGCCATTTTGTTCAGTGAGTAGGGTAGATACATCTCTCTGATCAAATGAGCAATCCCTTCTTTTTAAGTGTGTAAGATCATCTGTCATTTTCAAGAGACGTGATATCAGTTATTGGGAAGAAAGCAGACACTGGCCATGAGAATGGACCAGCAGGGTGAGTCAGGGACATGTCAAAGGATAGGCCCATAAATATTAGCTTTAAGCAAGGTTTAACTGGATTAGTCCCTAATATGAGAGAGGTAGTTCCTCATTTTGTAACTGGCTGGTGTGCTGGCTTGAGAGGACAGCACTTAGAAGAGAGCTCTGGAGCTATACTGCAAGCCAGCGCACCTCCATCCTCTAGGTGCATCTTTTCCAATTAACATTTTAGATGCGGCAGTTGAACTAATATAACAATGTAATTCCTGTTCTTAGTTTCTCCAGATGTTCTAAAGATTTTTATCAGGTGTCACTAAAGGAGCACAATGGTTCTATTGTTTGTTTCACTTCACCTGCATAACCTGTTTTTTCTGCTCTTGTATCTATCTCACTGCATGAAACTGACCCTGATCTCAATCAATAGACTTTACTTTTGTCAATACTAAACTACTACTGGAACATTTGAAACCTGTTATGAGTTCCTATTGTCCTTCATTTAATCTGAACATTTTCCAGGAAGCTGGATGTCACCAGCTGGTATTTGTCATGTGAACCAGGACATCAAAAATCACTTTCAGTTATGCCAGTCAAATATTAATCACCACAGCATGTCTGAGGCCTGACTGTATTTCAGTTGTGAAATGTAAGAGGGGACATTCCTGTTTACTTGCCAAGAGTAACACAACAATCTCAGCAACAACTGACATATTAATCTCTTTTTCCTAGTAAAATTCCAGTGGGATTATTTTCATCTCACCTACATCATTTTTCTAATTTAAATTTTTCTATTTTTGTTTTTTGAAGCACAGTATTGTTGCTACTTCAAAATGGGTGCCTTGTTTACCTCTGGAAGCAGCTGTATTTAATTTTGCAGGAAATAACATAATATACAGTTTGTTTTACACAAAATGTTTTTAAAAAGTGCATTGGGATCTATCCTGTCAAGACAATTCTACTTTATGTTCCTCTGGAATATGGGTAGCATAATGTTGCAATGAATCATCACAGAGAAGAGAACAAAGTATGACTGGAGGAGCTCATCCAACAAGTATGGATTAATATGCCAGAAGCAGCAGGGTACAAAACTCCAGAGCACTCACAAGGAGAAAAACGGTACCCTCAGTTTTGTGCAAAGGTCCTTCCATCAGTGTCAGAACACATTTACCATTTCTGTGTATTTCTACAGTGGAAAAACAATCAATAATTTCCTGGACACTAACCACAGTCTTGTGATGTTCAGGTCTCAATACTCAACCTGCCCACATCAGTTAAGCCTCAGTGGGGGGTTTCAATACCTTTCTCCTTCTCCCCTAACTCCCTTTTAATTTATGTAGTTCTACTGTTTGTCAATATTTCCCCTTCTTGGGTATCTTACTTTGGTTCTTTACACCTAACTGTGTTTAAAACTTAAATGGGTTTTATATCAGAAATATTTCTGTAAAAAAAACCCAGAAACCAGCAAAACTCAACCAAATAAAGAGATGTCTGCAGGCATAAAAGAAATGTTTCTGCACGGAAGACAGTATTCTAACTAGGTGACAAAGTTGGTGTTGTATATAAATAAATCTTCTAAGAGTTAGCACAGCTGGCAGAGAAGCAAGACACTATTTATTCTCAGCCAGTAGTCTGAAAATACCTAGAACTGAAATTCCACAGATGTCATCTGAAAACAAACAGGTTTTTATTCTCTCTATAAAAGTTTGCATGTCCACCAGGCACACAAAAATAATAATATAAGATCTGTGAATTGGAAAATCTACACTTCTTGCTCACGTGAGGCCAGCCTGCAGGGTTTTGGGGCAGGGATGTTTCCTGTCCTAGTGAGGATGCTGCCTGCCCCCAGCTCTGCAGCTGTGAGGGAGCTGTGGAACACAGAGTGACACTCTAAGAACATCTCCACAAATTTGTTGGCTGCTGCCATGCTTGCTTTATAGACCCATACAGACCATAGCTCATCCCTGCAGCTAAGCCTGGAAGAGTTCAGGGGTTTGACTCCCAACAGATTTCTTTAGCCTTGTAACTTGGGTTCCAGTGCTAGCCTATGGAATAAATCCTGACAAGTAGCTACCACCACTTTGATGTAATTATTGTCCAAAAATATCTAGCTCTCCATCTTCTTTGGGATCTTTCTGGATAGCTAAGCTGTCTATCCCATTGTATTCATTAACTTAAAAGCAAAACTTCCATTCAGATTTGAGAAAACATAAAAAAAAACCATAAAAATTTTCTTTGACTTTTTTGCATTCAAGGATTAGACGATCAAAGCATCACAGAATGGGTAAGGTTGGAAAGGACCACAACGGGTCATCTGGTCCAACCTCCCTCAAGCAGAGTCATCTTAGAGCACATGGCACAGGATTGTGTGCAGACAATTCTTGAGTATCTCCAGTGAGGGAAACTCCACAACCTCTCTGGACCATCTGTTCTGGTGCTCAGTCACCCACACAGTAAAGAAGTTCTTCCTCATATTTAGATTGAACTTCCTGTGAATCAGTTTCTGCCTATTGCCTCTCATCCTATTGCTTAGCACCACTGAGCAGAGTCTGGCTCCGTCCTCTTGGCACCCTCCCTTCAGATACTGACAGACACTGATGAGGTCCCCTCTCTATTGTCCTTTCTCAAAGCTGAACAGGCCCAGCTCCCTCAGCCTTTCCTTGTAAGAGATGCTTCAATTCCTTAATCATCTTCATTGCCTTCTCAACAGGAGCTCCATGTCTCTCTTGTCCTGAGGAGCCCAGAACTGGACACAGCACTCTAGATGTGGCCTCACCAGACTGAGTAGAGGGGCAAGATTACCTCCTTTGACCTGCTGGAATGTTCTTCCTAATGCATCCCAGGTCACCATTGGCCTCTTGGCCACAAGGTCACTCTGCTGGCTCATGGACAGCTTGGTGTCCACCAGGACCCCCATGTCCTTCTCCACAAGCTGCTTTCCAGCAGCTCAGCCCCCAGTCTGAACTGGTGCATGGTTATTCCCTCCTCAGATGCAGGACTCCACATTTGCCTTAGTTGAATTTCAGCTGGTTCCTCTCTGCCCATCTCTCCAACCTGCTGAGGTCCCTCTGAAGGGCTGCACAGCGCTCTGGGGTACCGGCCACCCCTCCCATCTTTGTGTCATCAGTCAACTTGCTGGGCAGACATCTGCCCCTTCATTCAAGTAATTTTGAATGAATGAATAAGTTAAATAATACTGGGCCAAATGACCATGACAGGCCTCCAACTAGACCCTGTGCCACTGATTACAACCCTCTGGGATCTGCCATTCCTCCTCATGGAGCCAGCCCTCTATCCACCTCAGTCCACTCATCTAACCGACTCTCCTTGAGTTTGCCTATGAGGATATTGAGTGAGACGGCGTCAAAAGCCTTGTCAAAGCCAAGGATAACAATTTAAATATTTTCTTTGGTAAGTGCTCTGTTTGAGATGTTGGTTTAATTAATTTTAATGATGAATCTATAAACGTCTTAATGAAAAATATTAAAATAGAAACATAACAGCTGTATTGTATAATAATCATAGGTATCATACATTATAGTTGTGCTGTTCTAAGAAGGTGATTCTTGCTTGATTCCTAAATAATGTGCCTGTTCTAAGTTGACGTTGCACCTGCTTACTGTGGTTGCTGAATCATAAATAACTTTTTTCTGCAGTCTTTTGTGCTACAGAGGTGATTGTAAAAGTGCCAGCAGTGGTCCCTGAACAGCATGCCACATCTATCCATTTGCTCTCCGGTCACGAGAAAATGTAGCCATCAATAACTGATTGTCCTGGTTCTTTAATCTGCCTGGAAACAGAATATAAAATGTTCCTGGACCGCTTTGAGAAACTCCCAACTATTGTTTGCAGGTAGAAAACAATAGACCAAAACAGTCATTATATTAAAGGAAGCCTGACAAAAATGCAAATGTGGCCAGAGCACCAGATAGTATAGTTGCAATAATTTTCTTTGAAGATCCCTTTTGGAGCTCCACAAAAAGGCTAAGCCAATGGTTTGGGTGGGAATCTGAGCCCACCTTTACCAGTTGAATTCCTGAACCCAAACTCATGCGAGTTCCAATTCAGCAACACAGTGTAATGAGAGAAATGTCCTTGTGCATGTGCCTGATGGGTCAGAGGATCACCGTGCTGTGGGATTCCATGTCCTGGCAGGCAGGGAGGGATTCAGCTTAAGGTTAGGATTCACCACCCTGCTGGGGTAACATCCAATTTGAGCTTCAGTGGGATTGCCCTTCCCTTCAAAAAGGCCTGATGTGCTAATGTTCTGTAGTTAATGCTAAAATGCTGTGTAAAATACCTTCAAGAAAAAGAAATTCTGTAGATATATTTTCAAACTGAGTTCATCTCTGCATATCCTACGGAACAGTGAGATCTTATTGATATATTTCTTACAGCTTTTATAGAACCACAAATAGAAAAAAAACACCCAAAAAGCAAATGGAAACTGAAGAAAATAAATAATAGATTGAGATACACCTAGAAGAAAATGCTAAGAATATTCTGAAGTCTAATTACATAGGTAACTGGCTAAAAGTAAATGGCTTAGCTAGAATTGTTAAAAAGGAAGCAACAGTCTGAAATACAAAAAGCAACTAAAATAATCCAGTAAAACAATTCAGGAAGTTTTAGGACCTGGGGGTTTATTTTCTAAACATGCCTTACCTAAAACAAACAGGCAAAATAAGTTACTAGTCATTGCAGTTTTGTGTAGAGATTGACAGGTTCGGAATGAATGAATAATTATGTGCTGCTTCCAGGTTATAAAGTGAAATCAGTGTTGACATCTGCATGCCTATTAATATTTCTTTATGCGCAACTGCCTGTAAATTGAACACCGACTGCTTTTGGCAAGCAACAACATTGTAAGACATCTTCAGACAAAAATATTCAGTCTTTTTATCCACATTTGATTGTCAGAATCTGTTTATAAATCTACTATGCATGTTTACAGCTTGCTTTAATTTTGCTCTGCAGCACCAAACAATTTTACTAACAGTGTTTCATATGTGTATGCTTTTCAATTTATGTGGGATGTGGCAGCAACAAATATGCATAAGCTTTCCAGATCTTGAGTGACAGATAAGAAGGACATAGAAAATTGATGTCACGATCCATACTATTGTGTGTGGTATGCTAATGATTATTTAGTGATGGGGAGGTGCAACAAAGTTTTTGACGGGTCTCTGATTTCTTAAAGCACACATGATTCTCATGGCAGGTCACAGCTCTCTAAACAGATACTGAGACTGGTCAAGTGTTATGTAGCTGGCTGAAACTGTGTGTTGAAACTCACTGCTAAAAGATAAAGAGAGGTGAAATCCCAAGGGAAGGTAAAATGCTCACTTTAAAGATTATTTTTTAAGGGCAAACATAATTCGAAACAGCTTGAAAGGAAATCCATGGCACGATTTGGGCTACGCCTGAATTTGTCTGAAAGCTCTGCTTTCTTCCTAATTCCACTCCCCACATCCCTTTTGCTGGTGCTGGGGAATAGGATGGTAAAATTTGTCAACCTTTCATGCAGTATCTGCACAAGCGGAAATTCCCCCTTGATTAATGAAGGCCTGTTGCAATCACTTAGAGAATCACAGTTGGGCTTTCTAGGGCTCATTCCTTTGTGAATGGCATCTCCAGCATGCTCCTTTAAGTAGCAGAAGGTGGAAAAGGATTTAGTAAAAACCTTTGTGGAAACTACTTAGTAGTGAAAAGTACTGGGTTTTGGCAGTGGAGATAATATTTCCAGATATCCTTGAGTGTGTTATTCATTATATATTTGAACTAGAAGGAAATTTTAGATAAAAAACTGATAAGGCCTAGATTATAGTCTTTGGATGATAAAACATTTGGATGATAATGCAAAGACAGTTGAACTATCCAGGCCACTCCTCTGAATAGCTGCATAATATTATTTTGGCTAACAGCTCCATTTGGGACTGACACACTGAAGATTAATCTATCCTTGATTTTTTTTTTTCTGGCAAGGATGAGAGAAAGAGACTATTTTTAGATTTAAAATTACACACAATATGATGGGTCAAGAACAAAATTCTCTTCCTTGGTTAGTTATTGAAATAGCCCCAAACACCAAAACATACAGATGCTCATATGCTCTTGGTAGTCTTGATGTAATGTAAATAATACTGTACTGGAAAGAAGCTGTGAATCTGAGAATTCAAAGTTTCTTTTAGTGATAACTATATGTCACAAATTTACCTAAGCATCTTGTTTTGGACTGCCACAACACAGAAAAAACTATCCATTTTTTGAATGGAAGGATAAGACCCACCACTAGATCTTTTCCCACAAGTTATAGGGTGATCAGTCTGTGCATGGACAGAGATATCATTTTTATAACTGGAAATGTTTTTCAGTAATATTTCATGAGTGATTTATTGAAATCAAGCTAAAATAAATAGTACAGGGAGGTTGCAGGCTGTGTCACCTGATGGTTCTAAGCACTCACAGTGCCACCATGAAAGCCAGTTAAGTGCTGATCCACGCAAGATGCCAGTAGTACAAATAGAAATTATTGTATTTTGCTCCTACAGGTAGTGCATGAGACAGCATATTCTCTAAAGAGATACTATGTGCTCTAACAGAAGAAAACAGAGACTGAGGTTCAAATTTCTTATTTCGAGTTACGTGTGAATTTTGCAGGAAATACCATAAATGAAGCAGTTTAATTCCAGCACTCCAAAAATCTGGATGGGGCAACTCTGACAGGACACAGAGCTATACTGGGGGAAGATATTAACCTCACAACTTAGTCAATACCGTTTTTGCCCCCACCACTAATCCCATTACTGAATTGTGTGTCATGGTGTCTGAACTGATGCCCTGCTAAGGTAAATTCTTTGTTCTGCCTAGCCAGCTGTCAGGCAGGCAGCACAGGCAGCCTCTATTTTCTGCTGCCGTTAGTATAGCAAGCCTTGTCCTGTGGGGCTGAAACCAAGGATATCTCCCCCTTAAAGCCAGCAATTAATTCTTTTATTCATACTCATTTTCATTATTAAGAAAAAACTATGATTCATAAAATATTACCCTATGGCAATATGTAGACTGTAATATTAATGCCATTTTATTTAAAAAAAAATCCTCTAAACCAGAAAAGATTAAACTCAAGCACGAATGAATACTAGTATCTTCCTGGAAGCTACATCTGTGCCCTTCATCTCCCATCTTTTGACATCCTGTGAACATCTCCAGAAAGTTACAGAACATTTTCTCTTTAGCAAAAAGCCCCTCATGGGTATGGATGTGTTCAGTAGTCTTTGAGAAATGTTTAGAGGTCTTGTAATTTCTCACTCTCACAGCTCCAAGCTGGCTGTATTCCACAGCCAGATTTTACACAATAATCAGACAGCCGCTCAAATAATTGTTACTCAGTCCTTTTGCCTCAGAAAACATCTCTTCCATGAGATTCTGCCTGTTCTGCTGACTGATAAGAAAATGTGCATTCAAATTGGTCCTGCTTATAAAAACTATGACTGACAACACTGTGCAATTTGAGAACTGCAAGCCTTAGGTTATTCCTAGGTTCTTTTGAGTTGGCATGAAACGTGCTTCTGTGCCGAGATGTCCAACCCTGTAATTTTAAGCTTCCATTTTATTCTTGGCAATCTTATCTCTGAAAGGCAGAATAACTGCAGTAATTGCACATCTCATTTCAGAAAAATAAAGAAACATTCATTTTCCATTTTAATAGTTTACTGGAAACTGGTTTGCAAGGAATGAAGAGACTGATAATGAATGAAAATGAAAACCAGCAAGACACAATTACTCACCCGTGCTAGACTGGTTCCAGAGGGGACTTTATACGGGACATACTTCCTGTAGATATGTCCAACTCGAGAGCATGGAACATCATACATGCCACCTCCACACATCCACACCTGGAAAGCAGGCAGAAAGCAAACAAAAAAATTATTCCTGGAAACAAATGAGGCAAAAAAAAAGGCATTTGAACTAATGTGTATGTGAAAATAACACATCGTTCTGTGCTGACCCCTCCCACAGTTGTGGTGGCCTTCTTGGCATGCTGGCAACTGGGATATGGTAACATGGCAGACTCTCCCAACCAGAATCTCACTGTGAAAAAGCAGAGTATGTTCAAAATAAAATCATAAAATATGTAGACTAGACTAGACTAGACTAGACTAGACTAGAATGGTTTAGTTTGAAGGGACTAAGTTTGGCCACCTTCATTGTGCTTGCCTGTTTGTGTTACAGTGGGTATATCTGCCTAGTCTTGGAATGTAGCCCCTGAGTAACTGTGCTATTCATACTGTGAATGGAGAAAATAGGGGTTAGAGTGAAGGCTTGAATTACGAAGTGATTTAGGTAGCTGCTTCTTATGGATCATTTGTGTATCAGCCCTCACAGTCCCTTAGCAATTAGCCACAGCATCTGAGACCTGATAATGAAATGCCTGAGGATCTAACCTCTTTACAGGGCAAACCTAAATACACTACTGTAAGTGTCTAAGGAAAGCTTGAAACCAGTGAAATTGGGGCTTTGTCCTTAAATTCAATGGACACCCATGTGCAGTCGGGTAGAGATGAGAGCTACTTGAGAAGCTGCTGCTTACTGCCTCCCATCACAGAACTGACTAAGGCATAGGAGCTCTGGGTAAGTGCCCCTGGATATGTCATCTACTCTCCTAGTGAGCACAGTCCTTCTCGAGAAGGAAGTTTACCAGTGAATTGGGAATGGAGACCCAGATGAATGCTCTGCCCCCATGCGAAGATAGCTCATTACATGTAGTCATGCCATGTGGACACGAGCATCATTTTCTTTGGAAAAAACCATTTTTGTAAAATTTGTCTCTTAAATAAACCTTGAAATCCTCACCTGTTTCATCTCATGACAACTAATTCACTGGAAAACGTACATAAACATAATGAAGAATCATAAAAACAAAAGTGTTAAAATAATGTTATTCACTCTTCCAACAATATTTCCTTTGTATGTTACATCACTTGGACTTTTTTAGTGGGAATTTCCTCTCTGTGGCTGTCTTCAAACAACCCAGTGCACCAAGGAAAGTGCAGACCTCTGTTTACTATTTGTTCTTGTTTTTTAAATGAAGGTGTCATTTCAAAGGCTAGACAAATTATTACTGTGATTAATCAAGTCTTCACTTTTGAAGAATGGAGTGCATAGCAATGTGACGCAAAGGTCAGCCCCAGACCAAATTTAAAAGACAAGAAAGCAGAAATTATATATATGTATAGGCCAGTATTACTTTAACCGAGGCAATGAGAGCTGCAGTAGACATATAGTGCGTTTCCTCTAAAGCAGTAGGATAACAGTTAAAAAAAAAAAAAGGAGAAAAGGAATTAGAAAAAAACCCCAGTCAGATATGCTGAGGCAATAACAAGTGGGAGGAAATAACACTGTGTTAGGCTTATATTTGATAGATATAAAACCTGAAAATGCTGTGCTGCACCTGAGCTATGCTGTGCAGGGTAATTGAAATGAATCTTGGGCTGCCTTGAAGACGTTTTAGCAGCTGTTCCTGTTTATCTTTCAGCTTCAGAATGGTATTAAAAGCATTTTTTATATTTTCCTGAGAAGATCAATTCTGGCAACTTTGTCTTTAAAATGTGCATTTTTATGTCACATGCACTAAATGCAAGAAATTGGAGAATGACTTCTGTGTTAAGCATTACAGACCTCCAGTACACCGTAAAAGGAATTCAGGTGGTGTGGGACATTTGGCAAAATTATATCAGAAGCAATGAAACTCTCAGGATCATTAATGTCTCCTTCTTACAAAAGCAATGAATCTCGTCTGCAGCTAAGGTATAAAAAACAGAGATGAAACCAAAATAATGCAATTCCAGCTTGGAAAGATCAAAAGAGTAGTTTATATGTCAACTAGAGACTATCTCAGAATTTATCTTTATATGGCTCCTTCCAACAGAATGTTGCAAAACACTCTATAGGGATGGTTGAAAGCAAAAGGCAGGCATTAACACAAGCTTTAAAAGTAATTAAGCTGTGGTTATGTGGCTTTGTTCCTGACTGGAGCTTAGATGTCACAGATGCATTTTTTGGCTCTGTTCTACAGCTCCTGTGGGATTTTGGGTGAATCACTCTCTTTTCACATTGCCTCTTTGTCTTCTAAATTGAGTTCTGCCTTCTCTTGTGGTTCCCCCACCTTACTTCTCTGGTTTAAGAGTGATCCAGCCTGGAGACTATCTGGAAAATGTAAATACTGTGCGTACAAGACTGAGATTCCAACCCATATGCTACACTGTAATCATAATTGCTGTAGTAAGAGACTCATGATTTTTGAGCAGTAGAGGATGTGTCACTGGGGAAAAGGAACATAAACATAGAGCAAATTATGGAAAGGATTTAGAAGGTACTGAATGGACTTTGGATCAGCTTCAAAACTAATAGAGAAATATGCTGCTGCTGAGGGTCAGTAACAAGACAGACAAAAGTGAGACACTGAAATGAATGGAAAATACAAACAATAAACTGGCGGAAGAGGAATATAAAGTATTTCATGCAAAGGCAACAACTTGGTGCTCTTCATATTGTGCGAGAGGGATGGACTACAAACAGGAGTAATGTATTATATCAGTGGAGCTGAAAAAGTTGTAGAAAATAAGAATATAAAAATTTTATGGCTTTTTTCGGTCACTCTTCTTGAAATATAAGCCAAAAAACCAGATTTGGCAGTTGTAGAAAAGGAGAAAGAACAATATTTTCCTGTGAACTTTTACATGCAGTGAGACCGTTCAGCTAAATGAAAAAAAAAAAAAATGAAAAATAGGATCACTGACTGCAAATCTACAGTCAATGGGCTTGCAAATTCCAAAACCATTTACTGGAGGTGCAGTGGGATTTCCTGTCAGGAAATATTAAAACCCTACCATGTAAACTGGGAACTGATGACTGTGGGTATTTCAACAATACTCACCAGCACCTCTAAAATTCTGAGAAAAATGGCAATATTTCACATTTGTCAGTCCTTCATATAGATTACTACTGCACTGACACGTGGTAATGCTCTCCACTCCCTATCTCCTGCCAAGACTGACAGCTGGGGAGGGATTTAATAATGATTATGATGATAATGATGATAAAGAAAGGGATTAATGAACTTGGAGGTGTGGTTTGGAAAACAGGGATGAAGAGAATTTGGAAGATCTATTGGCATGGCTAAGGATAAAACAACTGTAGATACAGGTGACTACCTTCAAGAGGCTAGGGGATCAGCATTAGGATTTTTGTTACGGTATGATTTACAATGCCTAAGGAATGTCCAGTGCAAAGGACAGGGTTTTACAATGCCTAAGGAATGTCCAGTGCATTGGGTTTGCATGGCCAGGTTTTGGTAGCAGGGGGAAATAGGAGTGGCTTCTGTGAGAAGCCGCTAGAAGTTTCCCTCAGGTTCAACATGGCAAATGGCAGCTGGCTCCAGGACAGACATGCTCCTGTCCAAGGCTATCAGCGATAGCGGTAGAGCCTCTGGGATAACAGATTTAAGAAGAAGGAAAAGTTACTGTGCAATTTTAGCCAGAGAAAGGAGTGAGAATATGTGAGAGCACCAGCCCTGCAGACATCAAGCTCAGGGAAGAAGGAGGGGGAGGAGTACTCCAGGTGCTGGAGCAGAGATTCCCTTGCAGACTGTAGTGAAAGCCACAGTGAGGCATCTGTGCCCCTGCAGCCCCCGAAAGGTTCAGGGTGGAGCAAAAACCACAGAGATCCACCTGCTGCCCCCGGAGGACCTCATACTGAAACAGGTAAAGAGTGTGAGGAGTCCTCCCACTGAGGAGGAAGGAGCAGGAGAGACAACATGTGATGAGCTGACCGTAGCCCCCATTTCCCGTTCCTCTGAGAGTGAGGAGGAGGAGAAAATAGGGAGAGAAGTTGGCCTTGAGAAGAAGGGAGGGGTGGGGGGAAGGTGTTTTAAGATTTGGGTTTATTTCTCATTGCCCTACTCTGATTTGATTGGTAATAAAATATTTTTTCCCCAGGTCAGGTCAGCTTTGCCCACGATGGTAACTGGTGAGTGATCTCTCCCTCTCCTTATCTTGATCCATAAACCTTTTGTTATATTTTCTTTCCCTTATTCAAGTGAGGAGGGAGGTGTTAGAACAGCTTTTCTGGGTACCTGGCATGCAGCCAAGGACAACCACAAGGATCTTCAGGAAACACAGGACATTAGTACCTTTTGCTACTCTGTGTTGTGGTGATTACTACATAAATTGTGCCTGTCTGACAGATTTAAATTTAGGATTTCCCAAGTAGTAGCTTTCCTTGTTATTGTCAAGAGATGCTATTAATCAGGTGAGTTCCAGTGCTTTGCCAGCTTTCACAAGTCTAGCACACACCGCCGAGTACTGTCAGCAAGATGTCATACAGCTTTTTAATTTAAAAAATTGATCCTGATGTTGCTGAAAAATAAAATCCTGAACACTTTCTTATGTAAAAATTAATCTAAGAAACTATTTAATGAAGAGGTCATACTTTGAGACACAGTTTGTGGCTGCATCACCATCCAGAATACTGCAAATAATCCTTTGTCAAGCAAATTAATATAAGATGTGGCATCAACACAGGGCACCCATCTGACAACGCTTCCACAGGCCATAGATACGGATGCTCTAAGAAAGAGTAAATTATCATTTCAGATTCGCTCAAGTGAAGCCAAGGAAACAGAACCAGTCTGGTTGTCTGGTTTTTCACTGACTTTCACTGACTTTGGAACAGTTTGCAAGTCCACCATCTTACCAAGTTTTGTGAACAAATATGGTAAATTGAAGTGTCCGGCTAACTTGTCCTCATTTAAATAAGTTTTAAGATGACAGAATCTATAGCTACAGTAGAAACTGCTGAAGCAGAAACCTTTCCCAAGCTGATAGTGGCGATTCTGACATAATAAATCTCAGTCCTTTCTGTTTCTCTCTTCTACCTCTGATTTTTCTCCATTTTTTTTGTTATTCCAAAGCAAATAGCAATGTTCTTTTAAAAAATTACATCTCTAATTCTTCCAAAATGAATTTACTCCTATTTGGCAGTCATTTCTAAAGACTATATTATTCTTCTTTTAACACTAGTATGAAGGGACAGGGACCCTAAGGTCATTATATACTAATGAAATAGATCAGAGATATGACTGAAATGAGACCCAGTGTGGCACAGCTGCCTCCAAAAAAACCCCCTCTCACTTGAGCAAGGCACACTGGGACAATCTGGTATCTCAATTTCCAGTTGTGTCACCATGGTTTCTATACAAAGTCTGGAGAGAACAAGTATATTCTTTGTGATGATGAATGAAAGGAATATTTGAAAAAGGATAATAAAATAATGGGTGACCTGTCAGAGACCACTGTGACAAGTAACTACTTATATTTGCCTCTGAAACAATCTAAATGGACAGAAGGTAAATCAATACATTCTGAACATACGGTCTAGCTATTGAGTTTCCCCTGCCTTCCTGTTTTATTTTGCCGGGGTATAAAAATGATTTGGAGAAACATGAGAGTAAGCCAGTTAATGCAAAACATTTTGCTGTTCTTGCTAACTCCTGTAAAGACAGCCTGGAAACCCAGTGTTAAGTAACACTGAACATTTCATTCAACAGAATGGCCTCAACACTGTTTTAATTGCAGCTGATACTCAGATTCAGCAAGATACCTGATATTAGTCATGGCTGACATGCTAAATTTATTTAAAGAGCTTTAAACTGACAGAGTTTGGAAGTAGGCTGGAAAGATCCTGGAGCTACATATGAATTGTAATTTCAGTTCCAAGCTTTATCCAAATCTGTGACTCAAATCATCTATGTCATGAAACTATCAAGTCCTTGAAAAACTTTGCATGTAGAAACCATGAGCTAAAATTCTTATGTCCTTGGGTAAACTGGAAAATAAACTCAGTTTTCAAAATTAGACATGTTAGTCCTCAGCAAACTAGTACAAATGCCTGTTTTAAAGTAGAAAGTAACAAGACTTTCAGCTCTATATGTAAATGCCAAGTAATTGATTTCCATACACATGTCCACAAACAGGATATGAGGGTATACTATAATGTGGCTGGTTGTAGAGAACCTGAGCACTTGAAAACTCCCCATATGTCATTACAGTAATTTAAATGCAATTAAAAAAAATCTGCAGAATAGCTGGCCTGCAGACAACAGCTCATGGCAGCTGAGCTGCTCTAGTGATCCACTGCTATTGAAAGGAGTCTTTCTTCATGTGACTTTCTCTATTTCCCCCCATTTTCTCGAGCTGACTCCAGGGGACTCTATCACCCGAGAAGATTAAACTTGTTGATCTGGACAGAAAAATTAGGTAATTTTCTTTTTTTCTGGATTAGTTCTCTGTTGGCTTGTTGAATTGAGCTCAACGCTTGAGCACAAACAGAGCATCTGAGTGAAGGTAAGTGGAGAAGACTTGATGAAAGGCAAAAAGTGGAACTTCATTCTTTGACAGTGGTAAGCTACCACATTTTCAGAGGGAACTGCACTCAGTGTGATTTTTGTATGGTTTCTGGAGCATATGTTTATGGCAAAGTAGGAATTCCTAATGAAAAAAAGTGTTGTATTAAATTAATTTTAGTTAAAAGACAGAAGTCCGGATGAATGAAAGCATCATGATAACACCAGCAAGGAAGTATTTTATAAGGTGGCTTGATGACTTACCTTAAAGGAGATTTCATACTGCTCTCCTCCCCATATTTCTAATCCTGGGTCATAGCCTCCCAGCTCCCAAAACCATTTCCGGTTAACGGCAAATAGACCTCCAGCCATTACAGGAGACCTGAAGAATGAATAAAGCAACACAAACAATAATGAAGATGTTTGAACCATGTGTGTGTGTGCCTCTGGGCATGTTTGGGTTAATGCTGTTTGAATGGCGAAGCTATGAAAGGCATAGAAAAACGGTAGTGTAACCAAACAATATTTACCTTTATTCATCCAAAAAGGGGCTCTAGATGAGAAACAGGAAATGTGGTAGATCTAGAGAATGGTAGACAGTCATGCACAAACTCCTTTTAAAAAAAAATCCCAACAAAACCAAACCCAAAAACCAAAAGCCCCCTCCAAAGTTCTGTTTGTTGCTAAGTAACAGAGAAAGAAAGGGACTCTGGAAACCTGCCAAAGTACTTAATGAGTCTCAGTACTCAGGGTGAAGTAACTTGCATTTGAAAGTGAGCAAAAGTTTTCAATTCATTTCAGTCTCATAGGTGCTGGCTAGAGAAAGGCAGAAAGGTGAAAGCGGATGGCTGAAGAGAAGCTGTTGGGAGTTGAACATCTGCTTTCCTAAGCATTTTAAACTCCTCAGATGTATCTCACAGTGGTAATGTGACTTACAGGCAAATGATTTGCTGTGCTTCCCATGTTTCCATTTATTCCATGAATAAATACGTGGTATTTGCCTCAATCAACTCAGTCTTTTTCACAGACAATATAGAAAACTAGATATTTAAAGTTGCTGTTAGAGAATAATGACAAAAACACACTGTAAATTTCTAAGCAGGAATTTTGTACAGGAAAATAAGTATTTTCTGTTTTCTTTTTCTTTCAGTACCAAGAAGACCACGTTTCTAATGCAGTAAATATATTGACAGCTCTCAGGATTCAAATGTTGCTCACTGATTCCTTGAAGTTGTGGTGGGCATCCATGCTGAACAGGAAGGAAACAACACGCTTAAGAAAGTCCAACCCAACTACGTAATTCCATCAATGCAGATCAACACTAGCCTTATGAGTTTTAGAGCAAGAGGCCAGAAGGAACACATTCATGCTGATGGCTGGTCAGAGAGAGAGAAAAGACAAAGCCATGGGCGACCTGGATGGCTTCCAGGCAATGCTCCCTTACCAGGGAGCAGACATGAAACTGGATGTTATGCCCCGGCCCTTGTAGCAGTGAAGCCCCAAGAGAAAATTATTCCATCCTGGAGCATTTTTATTTTGAATTACCGCTGGTGGTTTGTTTGGGGGTATGGAAGATGGATGGATGGTATCATCCCTGAAGTCCTGACTGGAAAATAAAAACTTACCCCTTTGCCACTGATTTAGGATTTGGCAGTGAACTTGGGACTGGTAAGTATTTCAGGAATCCATGCATAAGTTAAAAGTTTATTGAAGAGGACATCTTGTTAATGGAACATTCTGCCATATTTTCTCTGCCTTAACACTTTTTTATACTGCTGTCTTTTATCCAAGGCAGTAAAGATGATAAAATAGCAAGCAAACAGCTGAGTGGTCTCTGCCACCATCAGGCAGCCAGTTAATCCCCACGCATGAATGTTAGAAAATGACCCCCTGATTTGCATTCATGGTAATGAGAAACATTATGGATAATTTTCCTTTCACTTCTATATGGTAGTTAAAAAAAAATTAAACTACCCATTTTCATGACTTTTACAGACTAATTTCATTCTCCTTTAGAGATTACATTTTTAAAAGCACATAGAAGCTTTGAGAAACAAAGCTTTGTGAAAAAAATATCCAAACTGGCAAGGTTGTGCACTGTAACATACACTGAATGCTAATGCTTTTTTACTTTTATTGACATTTCATACCTCAAATATTGACTGTTCTTTCCACATATGAATAAATTCAATGGAGATTTTATTAGAAACCTTCCCCTGGGGATTCTGACTACTACAATACATTTTCAATTCCGACCAAAGTAAATCTAATTACAACATGTCCTTTCTGACTTCAGGTTCTAAATAATAAAAACATAATGTCCTTTTATAAAGAAGGACTCACATAGAGAATGCTTGTAACTAAATTGCCACTGACAGAAGAAATGTAGTCCCAGAAATCACTGGGAAAATGCAGGATTTCTCTAATTCTCCTAGATACAGTATCTTTCTCAAGCATTTCTCTCAGTACAGTGGATGGCCTACAAAAAAGGCAATTGCTGCAGATAAATCAGATGGCAGATGAAAAAAATCAGAGACTTAAAATAGTAAAATATTTGGCAAATACTTACAAATGATATTTGAATCTATAGATTTTTCCAGTGATAAATACTGAGTAATGAAACTCCTTGTTATTTAGATATGAAAGTTCAGAACACTTATTGCCATTAATAAAACTACCTGATGACTGCAACAGTAGCAAACTCACAATTTTTGCATTTCCTTGAAAAAAAAGAGTAGAAATTGAATGTAATGTTGCCCCATTAATTCCTATTCCACAACATGTTCTGACATTTGTTGTTTTGTAGGAAGAGCAATGAAGAGGAAAAGCAAGATGGCCTTTTGGTTTTCATTAGAGTGGAATTAGTAATAAGCTGTGTGAAACTGAGCTCTTGGCACAGCATGAATTCCACTCCACGCCACAAGCAGCTACTGCTGAACTGGCCTTAAATTGTCTCCAAAATATGAAGACAAGGGTCCAGTCTTGTAGTCATGGCTGGTATGAAAAGTCCTTATGTATCAAAAGGATCACTTACAAAGATAAAAGAACTGCACTGAGCCCAAAGGAGAAGAATTAATCTCTTGTTTAATGGCTTCTGTATAGAAATGTCAAGTACAAAGCTATGTTTGTAGAAGAATTTTTTTCATGAAACGTCCTACTTGGATGCTTAAACAATCAGACTTGAGCTATTATAGCATAATATTATGTGAGTAATTACAGTGGAAAGCTGTAAAGTGCTTACGATCAAAATATTAAAAGGACAAAGACTCCCAAAACATTAGAAAACCTGCAAGGGTAAGGTTACTAAACTTAAAAATATTTGTAAAGACCTTCCACATGCGAACTACTGCACAGACTCATTGACTATACCTGAAAGGACAATACTGGAAGTAAAAGCTAGTTGATCGAAAAATGGCCCAACTGGTCAAAGCTTGCTGTGCTGAGACAGAAGAAGAATTTGAATTAGTTAGAGTGTAAAACCCACCCCTTAAACCCCACAAAACTTGTTTTGCAAAAAAAGATAGACTGAGAAAAACGCAGGCAATTGCTTAATGTGAAAAGATAGCTTACCAACAAAAAAGTACACTAAAAGAAGCGTAGCAGTAGCTCAAACTGTAGCCAGCAAAGATTTTTATAAATGCTTGCAATTAACATGCAGAGGAAGGAAAGATAATCTCACCTATGAATATTCAAGGTAAGAGAAAAATGACATGAACTTCAAAGGAATGTGAAGCTACTTGCATTAGAAACAAATGTGGTGTATTGCAAACAAGTGAACTCATAGCAGGGTTTAGAATCATTACACTGCAAGAGTGATACTTACAGTGGAACTAAAGGATTTGTGAAAAGGGAAGAGGAGCTTTGATAGCCTGCAGAAAGAAAAGGAGGGAAATGAAAATGGGAAAGCACTTGTGCTAGATGACGTGCACAGTAGGTACTCTGATAGGAACCACCTGCCTGAAACAGCTGAAATTTGGCCATTAAAATTGTATCCAGGGAATGGCACATATTGCACTCTGCACCTCTCTGTATAATCCAGACTGATTAAAGGCTCTGTGCTGAACTACTGAACAGAGACGGATGAATGCTGGACAGAGGAGTCCATCTCATGCAGGATACACCAGACAAACCGACCTTCAGTGCCAAACCTACTGGCATGTTATACAAAACAAGGCCAATGTCAGCCCGCAACAGGAATCAGGACTGGGTCCTACTGACCTCATGGAGTCAGGGATGTAATGGGTAATGGAAAAGGAGGAAAGGGGCCATGTGGTTGCTGGCACAGTGGCAGCCCCAGAAATGACTGGTAGTGACCTACTGAATGCAGCTTTGAGCTAGGATTCTGCATTTTTTATAATGAATTTCAATGTCTTGTTAAGCAAGAAGTGTCCCTTCACCCTAATGATACCACATGAAGGCACCTCAGGAGAGGGAATAAATTCAGTTACCTTGTTTCACTGGTGACTGCTCCAGGTCCTCTCTGCAGTGATTCCTGATACTGCATCAAAGCTTCTTAAAGCAAGTAGCAGAAGCTGACGCTAATCCCAGATAAAGTTCTGATAGAACTAAAAATTAAAATTTATGTATGTGTAATGTAAGTGACAGACTTGGCCACTCAGAAGAAGTGAATGCAGAAGTAAACAAAACTGAAATTAAGATGAGTTAATCAGATGGCAAGAAAGTGATGTAGGTTAAGAAAATAAATGACAAAAATAAAAACTTAGAGGCTGCTCCAGCTAAAGACAGTTTCTATACTGTGCACAGGAAAAGATATCAATGTAGCTGAAATGAATATTGATGAGTGTTCTTGCATTTCTCAAGAAGTAAAAAAAAAAGTGGAATCTTTTATATATTTAATTCTCTAAGAAAATATANGTATTTCTGTAAGGCATTATTTTATCGTTTATCCATTCTAACAACAAGACTCATTTCAATGTTTATAAAATTATCAACATTCAGAAAGTAAAACCTGTCTCTGTGACATTAGCTTATGGCAATTACTCTTCCTTTTTTAACTCAAGTGTCCCTTTTTCTGAACAATTTTAACCTATATAAATGTATGTAAACTACTAGTTCAAACGAACATTGTGCTGCAACATGTAGCAGCCGAGTTGTATTAGCTAAAATTAACTCCAAAATCTCTCAATAATCACATACAATTTTTAAACTAGACTTTTGTATGGGAAATATTAAGATTAAACCCCATTCTTCAAATGGTGAGCCAGAAAGCTGTGGAGACTCAGCTGCAAAGAAACCTCTAAAAGTGCTTGACTTTCAGTTTATAGAAATCTCCACTGTAATTTCATCACATATGCTTATTTTTCTTACCACATTGCTTCATTAAAAAAATTGTATTGTAAAAAAGCAGTGAGCCCTTATGTGGGTAATGAGGCCCTTTTAGCCTTTCCTCTCATATTTAGAAAATTAATGAAGCTGTAAAAGAGGTGAGTTGGGTAGAGATGGAAGACTCTGAAGAAAAGGCTTCCCCTTCTCACAATTACCTCTCATAAACCAAGGGAAATCTATCTGAATTAGGAGATCTACAGCACTCAAACTAAGCAGGTGGGTCAGCAAAAACGAGCATCCTGAAGCAAAAAGTAAATGAAAGCTTCTGGAAATGTCCTGCAGGCGAAGGTATTCAGAAGGATAAAACTGAGGAGAAAATTAACTGCTGGAAGTCATACTAAAGAGACAAATCCAATACACGAGCATTCACACAAGATTGAGGCCTGAGTGCTGCAAAAGCAAGAAATCAGAGCTGAGAGCAGCGCTTCAGCTGAGCCACATTCATGTCATGAGGAGGGATGGATCTTGGACACGTGGAGTTCAACAGCAGCAAAAAATCCTTCAGTCTATTAGTATGATGTAAGAATTGCTAGAGAAAACAAAAACAACCTCTAAACACAATTTGAAAGAACTCTGTCAGTTTAGCACCTTTTCATATTGATATGTATTATCTGCATTGTCCCTTGAAAATATAATATTTGAAAATTAAATGTAGAAATAAAGATAGATTGGAGGCAAAATACTATCAACTGTCCCTAAAATTAGGAACTTTAGGCTTCCTGGCTGTTGCTGAGCTTCAGTTTGATTCTATGTTTCTACGAATAACAACAGTTCATTAAATCCCATCACTATCTTTGAGGCAGTTCTCAGAACATATGGGGGCAGTATCTGAACAGAATTACTAACCAGTGTTTTCTTCCCCTCTTTAGACAGAGAGATATAAACCAGAGAATTATCTTCCAGGGCTTACTTTTGCTTTATTGATTTACTTAAGCCCAGTATAGCATCATAAGCAAAGTTTAAACTCAAGGAGAAATTTTCAGTTTCATTAAAGATAATAAATGATTCCTTTTGAAACATAAGCACTGGCCTGAAAATAGGTTCGTATTTCCAAAATAGCCCTTTAAGTCAGAATTTGTCCTCCCAAGGCAGATTCCTAGATGAATTATTACAAATCAAACCAGTTAGGAGCCTGCTGTCAAAAGTTACAGGTGATTCTAAGTTATTTGGATTACTATAGCTCTATGTTTTCTAGAACTCTAAAAAATTATGTACCTTTTGCAGATTAAAGTTGATTTAAAGACATTACAGCCCATCCAAAATAGCTTTGTACATAAGGTGTAGAGGTGATGTCACCACATGCATATTTGCAGCAGTTGGGAACTTTGAAAAAAGACCAAAAAGGCAGCTGAATTGCAATCATCACCACAAACTACACATAAAAGAGAAGCCTTTGCTTGTTCTGGATATCCTGCAGTATTCAGGCTCTGGCTTTGTTTGTGCATGATTCAGATGGGCAAATGAGAAATGTTAGTACTGAAGCACTGCAAGGCGACGACACCCACAGTTTCAGTGGGTTTTCCTTTCTGTTCCTGCCACTGTTCACACACCAGGTCAGACTGAATAGTTACTGAAGGTCATTTCCAGAACATTTCTGAGTTACGAAGATTTCGAATAAGTGGAAGTATAGTTACAATAACCTTCTCCTGATTTTTTAGCAAAGTCTCTAAAAATACTGCTGCCTAGCATCCCGATGAAATTGGCTTTTCTTCAGGGTCCCACGAGCTGCCCCTGGCGACTGACTCGAGCAGACAGAGCTCTCACAGTAGGCTAACTAGATGAGACACACAGTTAATGATGCGGCTGTGATCTGCCGTGGAGCTGAGGATGTGGATGAATGTTATTCCTTTGATCAGTTCTTCCACAGTACTGCCAGCAACTGCCCCCACTCTACCCTTATGCACACACACGGCTTCAAACGCAAGCAGGAAGTGGGGACAAAAGGTAATTTTAATATTTCATTTATGTCTGTCTTTTGGGATTAATGCAGAAGCCTGAAAAGATCCCACGCTGACAGGGAGGGAGACTGGAGCTTGTGTAGCTGTGCCATTGCTACAAAAAGCAGGTCATCCATTTGCCAGTGGTCAAAGATTTCATGAACATCGTCATTAAGTTTTAAGAAGGCAAAAAGAATTATGCCTGAAGAGGCTAATATACAGCCAAAGGTATTCTGGGATTGTGGAAATTTTCTCTTAGATGCATCATTGCCATTTATTAAAGCTCTATAATTTGCTGTCTTACCCTATTATGGAGGGTAATGGGGAAGCAGGCATTAGATTTCTCCCAGTCTGCACCAGAGGCACAAGAATATTTTCTTGTAAAAACTGTGAAGCAGTGAAAGCAGTTTTTCAAATATAGAACGGACAGAAAAAAACAGTGTGAAGTACTTCTCAATGGAGGATGAAGGAGCTGAAAACTGATGAGGTTGAGCACTTGATTGTCCCATGATAGCATCTGCTTTTAATTTGATGTTGTGAAGATGGATAGGCTGTGGAAAACGAGAGAAATGAACCTTCCTGGTTTATCAATTGCATTGTGTATGAACTCTGCATCTGACTTTGAAGGCAAATGCAGATAATGAGATTGCCATGGAGTTCTGCTAATTTATACAGGCCATAGTGGAAACTGCTGAGCAAACCATACTGATCTGAGAGTTGGGAATGAGAATCCCTACATAGTGCAAGTGCTCACACACAGAAAAGTACCTCTACCAGTGAGACAGCCAACCTCCTTCACACAAGGAGCTGCACACTAAAATTCTCTTCTGGCTGGAAGGTACAGGATAAATTTCTGAGAACAGCAAGCAGAAGGGGACCTTTGGGAGTAATTCAAAAGCAAGAAAATGGGAGATGATATGGGATCAGGCTGGACTGGGTACATTGCTGGCCTTTCGGTGACTCACCAACAGAGACTGCAGCTGCCTTGCAAGCTTTCTCCCTCCTGGATCTGGAAGTTCACACAGCCCAGACACTCTTGTGCCAGCACTGTCCCACTGCCTGCCATGTAACAGCACATGGATCAAGAGGGGTCACCCTAACCTATGGATATCTGTAAGGAAAATATTGCAAGAAAAAATTGAGAACTGAGAACAATAACGTATAAGCATTGTATTAACTGAAACCCCAAGACTCCTGTCTCAACTTGCTCCCAGAAAAAGATATTGTCTTGCATTTATCTAGACTAATAGCATATGGATAAAATAAGTGCTATGGTTATTTTAAGAAACATCTCAAGATTTGGAGAAATTGATTTGGGCAATCAATAATGCCCAAATAATTTACAAAAATGTGCTAGAGATAGTTTGATCACTTCAGAATTAAATTAGAAAGCACAAAAAAAGGTGTATCAAATCCTGAACTGGCAGGAAGGTAACCTGAACAGTAATAAGAACTCTTGTAAGTGGTGAGAAGATCACAGAATCTTCTGAGTTGGAAGGGAATCACAAGTAAATGGCCTGTATGAGGATCAAACCCAGAACCTTGGCATTATTAGCAATGTGCTCTAACCAACCAAGCTAATCTAACCTAGACAGGCTTTATTGTTAAGAGGTTACAAAAAACCCCACCCCCAAACCCACCAAAAACCAACACAAAAAAAGTACAACAGAAAAAGCAAATCCTTAATCACAAACAATCAGAAAAATCTTTGTCAGAAATGGCAGCTACTGACTCCACTGAAACTGTCATTTCACCTGATCTTCTCCATCATTTGCCACATTCACCACCAGAAACAAATGTGGTCTGTATCATCTAAATAGTTACTGACAGATAGTCTCATTAAGTAGATGGTATTCATAGGAGGAATTGGTAATGCTGTTATCATTTTACAGACTACGCAAAGAGTGCTCAGTGCTTCTGATTCAACGAGTTTCCTAGGTCCTCTGAGAAATACTTCAAATGCAGATGCAAAGATGACTCAGGGTCCTCCTTAAGGCCTTGAGTCCTCACTTTTCCCCAGCTCCTCAGCCTCAAAGGTGGAGGCTGTCCTTGGAGTCATGAATCGAATCTCAGCAAGAGGCTGAGATACTGCTGTTAACCCTGACTTGGTGTCAGCACATAAATGGCCTTCAGGCCTCAGATCACCTGTTTCCCCAAAGGAGTCAAACTGCTCCATCTGTCCAAAAACTTCTCACCATAGGACATTACTTTAGCCCTGCAGATACTTATATCACCTCTGTTTATGCTGCAGTAATCTACCTGTAGTCTTTGAGACTACCACCTGTTATTTGGTCATGAGAGTCACCACAGATTATGCTGGCTGAATAAAATCTGTACACCTCCAAAGGACAGAAATCTTCCAATAATGTGTCTACACTGTCACTATAGCCTTCTTTCTTTTTTATCTCTTGATCTGAGTCCCCTAAATACTTGGCTTTGACCCTGTCCTAGCTCATTCCCCAACGCCCCACCTAGGAAACTTTGGCAGGTTCCCTGAAAAACTCTCAGGGGATGCTTCTCTCTGCAGCTGGTGTGAACTGGGGAGCATGGATCTCACCAGCAGGTTTCCCTCCTGCCACTTATTTATGTAAATAAAAATAATTCCTTGCTACCAGCTAAACAGAATTGAGCACTATGAAGCCATTAAGACCAAGATAATAAATCGGAATATTTTTCTAGAGAATACATTTTCAAAACACTCATCTCCAGCTAGCAGAAGAGAAGAGAGCCCATAGAAAGTGTAGCAATTAGGTCAGTCTGATATTTGTTGTCCCACATTTGTGAAAATATTTTCCTAAAAACTTCAGTTATACAACAACACAACCAAACTTAATGCACACAGTAAATTGTGGGCTGTCATTACCAGCAATAAGACAGAAGAGTTATGGTCGTAAAACAGCTGCTGTAGCATTCACCCATGTTCTGCTCTCAAGAAAAAAGAAACTAATGAAACATTAAAGGAAGAATGTTATGCATGAACCTTCTTAGACATGCAATAAATTGCAAAACACAAATAAGTACATTATGAAACACAGAACTGCAGGTCAGAGATTGAAATTATTAGCATTGACAGAATTGCTTTTAAAGCTTTCATTCTGAAGCTATACACAGGATGCTATTCTTCTGAATGCTATGCTTATAAATGAAGAGAAAATGAAACAGAACACAACAAATATTTTCTCCTCATAACTATACTTTAAAAGCAGAACCATGCTTCTACTGTAATTACAGAGGATGTTATTCCATTAATTAATATTGGGAGCAAGTGGGAAAGCAAACAAGCCAAAGGGAAAAAAATGTGCTATCATGTATTCCTAAAAGAACTCCATTCATAACTTCCTTTGTTTTCTAGTGATGAGGCTTAATCACTCCACAGAGGCAGAAAAGTGATATGGTCACAATTAAACTGTGTTTTGGGCTTAGGTGAAGTGGATTCCTGACAACATCTTTCAATCACTTGCAGGTGCAACTATTCCTGGAGGCCAAAACCTGCTCTACTTGGAAAGTACAATTTCTTGACAAAGAATAATAGCAAGAAAGAAAGACTAAGTACATTTTCTTAGAAGAAGAATGAGCTTCACAGAGGTCAGCATTTTGTCTTCATTGCTTCTCTTTCCAGAGCAGGGAGAACAGTTTCAAGCAAATCTGACACAGCATGCTCTGCATTAGCAGTTTTCTTCCTCCATACATCACCCTGTCTGTAGCAATACCCCTTAGATACCTTCCCATTAATCTAGGAGCGTTTTATACACCTGTGTATTCCAAGGAGAAAACTCAGCATACTCCAGCTCCCCACGCAGAAGCAACACACAAAGCAACCTTCCTCGTCCTGCATCACAGGGGAGGGATTCACCTTGAGATTAGATTTCACTTCCTGGGGGATTTAAGTCAGAGAGCAATGGTTGCAAGAGATGCACCACCTGCTTGTGGTTCTTAAAGGTTTTAAAGACACACTGTCTGCCGTAGGACACAGACTCATTACAGACAGGTGCCATCTGAAGTGATGATTAAGAAGAAAATTAGAAGACAGTGAAAAAAGTCTTCCTATTTTTGTTTCAGCAAATTGAACAACTCTGAAAGCACACAGTAGATGCGAGCACAAGATCCATGTATGCATTTCTGGTAGTTCTTCAAGATCATCAAGTTATTTGCTGTGCACTAATAATAAAGATGGGTGCCAGGCAAAACTCCAAATGAATAATGTCATTCTCCACAAACTCCCATTGCCATGAGCAATGGTGTCCACATGATGAACACTGTGCAACCAAGCCAATATTCCTTCACCCCTCTGTGGAATAATGAAGTTCACTCTGCTGTCAAGATCCATTCAGAGCATGTGTGTATGTACTTCATTATCAAGACAAAAGCCAACAGCCAAGTATGCAGCAAGAAATATGTATCATATTCTTGACAAATAATGTATGTAGTAAAAAGCTCCTGTTTCAGAGAAAGGAATATCATCAAGAACATTTTTTTCCTTGCATGAAAGATTTTGAGTTCAGTTTTCCAGCTACAGTTCTATCAATGAAGTAAAGCTAATTTGTACTCTAGGTGGAGACTAATGTAAGATCTTCTAAACATATTTTCTAATAAGAAGTCAGCATACGATCTATTGCAGTAAGTAGTAAAAACACAGAAATAATCCATTTTCAGGAAGTGCATGGCTTGTCTGCTGATGTAAATAACCCTTTGAAATATCAATTCTTGCAAAAAAGATGTTTGTTTAGAAACTGATACATGAGGAGGGCTTTCCTCAGTCACTAAATCACTCTAGCTGGGCCTCTATACTGACCTATAATACTGAATAAAATGTTTTCAGGGCTACTGTGTAGGAAGCTACATTTAAAAAAAATCTTTTGAAATACGATTTCACACATGCCTCAAATGTTAACTTTGAATATATTGTTTGCATTTGTCTTTGAATTACTTTACAGTATTATAAATCTTAAAAGAAAACTTTTTCAAGTTAAACATTTCCTGTTTTGGAAGCCTTGCAAACTTTATCACAAAAGGTTTAATTATTATGCTATGTTTCCCTCTTAGAAAGCAAACATATAAACGAAGTATATCAGTGAATTAACAACACTCCCCCCTCCACCTCAGTTACTAAATTAAGTCCCTTGACTGAGCTGGAGAGTTCAACAAATCACTAAGCACTTTTCTTTGTCTGTGGAAAAGATATTTTCATAGCAAAAATATTAATTGTACACAAGTAAACCACCACTGCTACTGAAGTTTTATCCAATCCTCTGTAAAATATTAAGGGCTGATGAACTTCAGCCAAAGTTTTCTCCTTGACCATGTCACAGACTGCCTTTGCCTGGTGCAAACTTCAGTAAATAAGCAAAGGCAGAACAATACTGCAACTGTGAAAACCTGCCCCAGTCTCTAAGGGAACAACTCAACACTATCATCCTTAATGACTTTTTCCATATCAGAAAGATACAACGTCCTCCCTCTCAGTCCTCTCTGTTCTGAAGTTCATCTGGAGCTTCCAAACGACTATTCCACAGTTCCCAGATATGGTGGTCAAATCTGGACACAGCAATGCACCCATGACAGATACACAGACTGGAATATCTACCTGCAACTTTTATGGATGTTAACACGTCACACAATGAAAATTGAACCTTATTTAACAATATAACACTTTCATCCTTTCCTGTCACAGTCCTTAGTAACTAGCTATTTGCATTTATACTTTAAATTTCTCCTCAGCTGTGGCACTCTGCTTTTCAGTGCTGGATTTCATGTTATTTCCTCCTAATTATTTCTTCAATTTGCCAGGACCAACCAATACTGCATTTTGATCATCTTCTCAAAGACTTGTAAACCCCTGCCAATGCCAGCTTACTTGGTTTTAAATATTATGGATTGTTCAGATAATTAACGAAGACACTCAACAGAACTAGGATGTGGGGTTCTGTAGAGACATTTCCCCCAGGGACCTGCGTCAATATTTAAGACAACCTCACAGTTTAACATCAAACCATTCAGAGCTACTCTTTGACAGCACCTTCTTCTCAGCCTGTCATGTGGTCATCTGATGAAAAATAAAGATGATAAAGGTGTATCCACACTCTACCAACTTTAGGAGAAAGCAATACTGGCAAAACCAAAAGCCTTGGAAGGGAGATCACAATCACTCCCTCCCTATTTTTTAAATAGCAAATTCCTAATATGGCTTAACATATTTAATGTCTTGCTGCTACCAAAAGGAGGCAACTCTGTGCTCACTCCTCTAACACTCCCTCTTACAGCCTGCAGGAGTGTTGTCTTCTCCCCATTGAACAACAGCTTTATCTTCTTCAAACCGCTGAATTCACTCAAACACTAGAAAACTAGACTATTTTACTGAGTGTAGTGGGTTTTCTTGAGTTTACATGGCTCCTGGGGGTGGGTATTGTAAAGCACGGGAGGCAGCACCAAGCCACCAGTGTGACACACTGTCCCACAGCAGGAGTATGCTCTCTCCGACCTGGTGGCAGGGAGCTCATTTTATCCCTGTGTTTCATGGCACCACATTCCCTGTCTAAGAAGAAAATTAAAGTTCTATGACAGGGTCACTTTCTGACAAGCCCATACTAATATTTTTATTACATTTTAGATAACTTAAAATATATTCAGTATTTTTCACAAATTTTTGATTCATGATCAAAGAGAGACTTATTCACTTTATGATTACAAAATCACAGAATCATCAAGGTTGGAAGAGCCCTTCAAGATCATCTAGTCTAACCATCAACCCAATGCCACCATAACCACTCCTGAATTAGGTGGTTTAAACATAGATTAAGTATTCTATAGTATCTACCATCATCTTTTTCTTTTCCCTTCTTCCCTCATCCAGAGTTAGTCAATAAACCTGTCTCTTGCCTGTCCCAAAACTTCATAGGAAGCATACACAGCCTTGCACACCACAGAAATCCTCCTCCTCACACAAGATCAGATTTACAAATCACTGGGGTAATCCCTGCATCTGCTGTATCCAGTAGAGTGCTCCTGGGGGCATTATGAATTTCAGGCTGCTTTTAAGACCCAGAAAATTATGCCTGCCTTTACCACTCACACTGCACCCAGTAGTATCATTGGCACCTGCAGTGATGCCCCAGACTTGCAGGTTTCTGGGTGCTTGAAATCAGTCACACAATCACTCCAGTTCTGGAAGAATCTGAGGAAGCCACAGAAAGCACAAACATCATCTCAAACAACTTTTCTGTGGCTCACCTTCTCTGCTTGTTGTTGTTATTATCAGTGTGTTAACCCTACCTTCAGGGCAAGAAAGTGTGTCTGCAAGGAGCACTCAGACTGATGACATTCAGTGTTTCATTTGGAGAACACCAGCTGGAGTGTCCCTGGAGCCAACTCTGACATCACTCCTGCAGGTAATTAATATGGATGGATGGCTAATTTGGCTTTAAGCCTGTCCTCCAGGATGTTTTACTCAGGCATCAAGCTTACTTCTGACAATGATAAAACATAAGAACTCTAACAAAACATTTGACTCTCTGCCAGTGTTTCTGATTCTTCTCATTTATTTGCAATAACACTGACATTTACATTCCGAAATCTGAAAGTCAAAACACTTTCCTTGTTGAAATCAGCTTATTTCTTAGGCTTATAAAATATTTGCATGCACTTTTCTCTGAGCATCTTTGCCACACAAAATTATTTCATTAGTAATACTTTGAAATTTATCTTCATGGATCAGAAGTTCCATATTTGAGCTGTATTTGTTGTGACCAGTCAATCGAGTCACCTGGTATGAAACTGCTTGCTTCAGTGTAAATATCCTGAAGCCCATTTGCTTTCCTACAAGGCCCAGACACAGAAAGCTGAAATATATTTTCCATGTGTTTTTAGGATGATAAAACTCTGTATCCATCAGATGAAGATGATGCAAAAGGGATTCTAGTTGCCATTAAATATTGGTGAAATTTATTTTTGTGTTATTTGCCTAAATTTATACACATGACAACTATATGTCCAATAATATTTTAGGAAATGCTTGATTTTTTTTTCTATTTTTTTCTGCCAAAGAGATAATTAACTAGTTAATTTAAATTAAGTTATAAAGAAAGCTAACAGCTGGAGAAAATGGGGCAAGAAGGCCTAAGACATGGTAGCAAAATTTGGCCTCAACAGTATCCTCTGTGAGTAATTCTGTGTGAAGGCTTTCTAGTAAGTCACTTGTTCTGTGCTTCATCTATTAAATTCAATATTAATATCTTTCTGCTTCAGTAGGATACTTTTATAACACTCGAAGTTGTGATGCAAATAAAGGCTTTTAAGAAAGACCCTCTTTGAAAGCTCCTCATGAAAGGTCAAAGAAAGAAGTAATTTCTTTTAATTAAGCTCACACGAAATTAACAAAATAATTTTCTCACTTCATTTCTTAACATTTTGTTTCAATCCCAAGAAGTGTGTACATTG